>JASSUY010022241.1:0-30161 GCA_032466535.1 Forpus xanthops
GAAAAATCCATAACACAGTGCTACACCAGCTACTGCTTAAAGAAAAATGACTGCTGCTGCTGAACCCATGACAAACTCCTCCCTTGCAAAATGGCTCTTAAAATTTGCAAGGGTGGTGGAAAATTTTACTTATGGCCATTTCAGTCTTTTTCTCCAACTTCAGTGTTTAGTACATCTATTGCTAGCAAAAGGAAAAAAAATACCTTGAAATCTATGCATATACTTTATAGTAACTTTTTCAGTGATACAGACTTGTGGCACTGTAATGTAACAAAACATTTGTCCATAAGGGAACAAACTGCTCTATATGAGCAATATAGGCAATCCTGCAGTAACTGGAGTACTAGGTCTTTCCTGAAGCACTGATGTAAGAGGGTATGAAGAGACACAAATTTCTGCAAAGCAATAGTTTAGCTCAGAATTTTAATAAAGAGAACACCAAACAGTATTTGGCTATCTCAGTTTTAATGACTGTATCTTTTTTTATCCTATTATATTGAGGGAAGGTGTGAGAAGTTTCAAGAAACATTAATGGCCCTAAATGCAGTCTGCTCCTTTTCTTTCTTTTTTGGTTTTCCTGGTGTGATGTAAAATATAAATCTCTGCAGTGGAATTGCTCTCTGCACAGTTGTATACTGCTTGCTTTAACTTGCAGTGGTGACTTTGATTCCTACTTGGATTGAAAGCTTTCAGCAGGCTGCCCTTGTAGAAGGAAAAGGGTGGAGAGATAGCCCTGGCCAATGACAGATCATCAGCAATTTTAAATATAATACATATTTCAGGGAGTTTTAAGTTTACTGTACATGTCAGGCACTAGAAGGGGACGGCTAGGTAAAGTCCTGACTGTTAATTAATTGCTCCAACAGCCAATCTCTCAAATCTTAAAACTGTGCAAGGATTGGTTGTCATTTGACTGAATGCTCTCACTTTGTAATTTTCTAGGGGAGCTTTGTAGGAAAATACATATTTCCCAGACCAATGAAGAAACCTTGAAGCAGATAAACATATTTTAACAAAGACACAGACGTCAAGCATTTTGGGAATCCAGTATGGGAGGTGTTGCAAATAAAAGCAAATTCAGGACTTTGATCAAAAGTTGCATAATAGTTTTCTTTAGTAAATGGTCCTATTTATTCAGAAGAAGCCTGCTACACACTTAATGTGCGTTAGTATGATCCCATAATGTACTGACTATAATATAGGAAGAACAGGTTTAAGCACTTACATCTTCACCAAAAGTCAGTATCACACCTACATTTTTAATGAGAAGGCAGTACAATGCCATTGTGACACATATATGCCATACTATCCACGATCTCACTAGGACTCAAATATTTCAGTAGCAGATGTTCTGCCTTCCAAGAATGTCACTCTGTGAAACAGACAAGTCTTTGGGGAGCAAGCACACAGACAGTGCCTGTTGGGCTCCGTGTGCTCCTGTCTTCTTGTTGCCTCCCCACTTTTAGGCAGCTCCATGAGCTGGGAATAGCCTGAGCTCCATTTTGTTTTCTGTGGAAATAGATTCCTTATTCCACTAAAATGGAAAAAATATGGTTCACTCTTCCAAGAGCTGGAGAGCAGTTATCTTCACCTAGTCTATTGGATTTTGTGTCCGTCTGGAGGCTCTGGGTTGGGGATGGAGGATTTTGGGATGGGGGATACAGTCAAGGATACTCTCTATGAAGCTGAGACCTTTTACCTTAAGTACATTTCAGCTAAAGCAGAAGTCTACATGGAAAGGTGAACAGATTGCTGAAGATTTATCTGTTCTACTTTTCAGTAAGTATTCTTTCAGTTTTTTTGTGATTTTCTGCTCTGGGAGCTCGCATGAAGGCTGGAAAGTTATACTGGATGTATGATGGCCTGTGAGAAGGAGCTTGAGATTATAGGTCTGCACTGGTACAGTAGCAATTAGTAACAGCACTATTTTTTCAGGACTGAGTGTGGTAAGCATGGGCTCACTAGACAGATGGAGAAACAAATGGTCCAGCAAGGTTTAGGTGCACTGCTTAGCCATGGATGAATGTAGTCTGCTAATGTCCATACAGCCAAAGTGATGAATGTATGTGCTAATAGGTCTGATGCATATTTAGATTTCATCTATTAGAATGATCTATTTTGGAATAAGCTTGTAAATTAATAATCAAATTGTTAAGTTCTCTGTGTAACAGATTTGACTGCTAGTATACTGCATAGCATTGATAAAAAGGCCCAAAGAATGTCAAATGTGAAATAAAATTTATTTCAAGCTAGCTATGCTAATTAAGTGAGCTCACACGTTTCACCATGATTAAGATGAGACACAGTGGTAGAGCTCAATATATGTGGGAGTTCATTTAGTTGTCAGTAGTTCTATGTTTTTATTTAACAAGTGTTACTTAATTTAAATGGAAAACTCTAATTGTAAAATAATCTCTGATGCAGCATGTCACAACAAATACATCCTAATACAAAAAGAAAACATTGCCTGTTCATAATATTTTTGCTATTGTCTCAGGTTTTCTCAACTCTTCTCCTCTTCTTCAGTCAGCATAAAGTTTATCTTATTTCTGTCTGAAGCCAAAATAAAGCAAGGCTACCTATTATAGATGAGTAAGTGGCATTTACAAGTGGCATTCGCCATTACTGTATGATTACTGGTACAATAACAACAAATGGTTGTTTTGAAATCTGAGTTTTCTCACTAGTATAACCAGGACATTTTCTGTTGGAAAACTAATACAGAGAAGGATGACATTTTGGGCTAGGCTACATAACTTTATTTCTCTGGGCTTTAGAGAGATTATTACAGAACCAGTTAGTAGAGTAAAGGTTTCTGTGATTAAGGGTTTCTATGGCAGGTAGTTAATAGAAGTTAATAGAAGGATATTTGTGGGAAAAAAAGGCAAGATGTTCTAGGGTAAAAAATAGACAATATCAAGGGAAAGAAGAAAAGGGTAAAATAGGAAAACTCAGATGAAAGGAAGAGGAAAATCCTCAGGAGTGGGCCAGTCTGAGGGCATCCATATACTGCCATTTCCAGGAGACTGGATTTGCACACAGTATGATGAACAGTAGTAGCATACTATGCCTTACTTAGTCTATACCTTCAGTGCAGCAAGAGATGTTTACCTTCAGTATTAATCTGCATGCATTGAAAGCTATACATGTAGGGACAATGCCTCTGTTACTGCAATATTCTTTGGGAAACAAGAAGCACTTTTAATGGAAAATGTGCAATACTAGTGGTAAAAAGGGTCACCCAGGTTCACTTCTGCAGCAAATACAGCCTTCATTTGTTTTCTAAGTTTGGAACAGTTGCAGAAAGAGATAATGTTTTCACTGTGCCAATGCTGGTTATTCTAGAACTAATGAGAAAAACCCAAAGTTTAGGAAACATATTAAAAGAAAGGATATGACAGCCATATAAAAGAATGCAGACTAAGGCAAAATTTCCTGTACCTTTTATTTAACACTTACTTATTGCTTCAGCTAAGAATATATATGCAATATCTGATCATATATAGGAAATAGTGCAGTAACTAAATGGATCTCTGATTCTATTTAGAAATTTACTAATGACTTGTAACTTTATCACAATATGTGTTAATTACATGCAGAGCTACATTTTCATAGCACCACAGCTGCTATTTAAAGCAAATATACACTCAGATGTTTGGAAGATCTCAGTATTTTGACTGGGTTTCAGAAAATTTGGCTGTTATAAGATTTGAGTAAAATGTGGTTTTAAGTTTTATCCATGTAATTCATTCAGCATTGGTGATGAGAAGATACAAAATACTGAAGTAGGCACGTTCTTTGCATTTGGCAGTAAATTTGTTGTAAAGGTACCACTGAATGTGGTATGTTCAGAATATTCAACAGATCTGGGGAATTTTGTGGGTTTTGTTTTCTGTTGGGTGGGTTTTTTTGGGGTTTTGATTGTTTGTTTTTTGTTTTTTTTTTTTTTTTGCCATATATCATGTCTCAAGCAGGCAAATAAAATGCTGATATATTTAATCTTTCCCAGTGATGGTCCTTGTCATTGCTGTCAAAACCTGTGGGTTATTGTCCTGCTAGGTGTGTAATATTTAAATAATAGCCATCTGTGAAGACAAAGGTAAGACAACGAATCTAGCTATAGTGGAAACAGTGACATTGGCTTAGCAATATAATAAAGTAATATAATAAAGAATAAGAGGCATAATTAACATGTTAGAAACTTATCTAAATGTGAGGGCAATCTTTTGTAGACTTGTGTAGCTACATGAACATTAAAGATGGTTTTCTGGCATATTGCTATATGTTAACAGTGCTGACAAATTGTCAAGTCAGAGCATAAGGGAAGTCTGCTGTAGTATGTAGAGCATAAGGGAAGTTAGCAGGCTGATCAGGGCAAGAAGCAGGCACAACTGCTCCACTGCACCCGGAGTACCATGGATATTCTTCTCCATATGTTGCTGTATTGGTATCAGGATGATGTCTGCTCCAGAGAGATGGTTTTTACAACCTCTGTTTCCCCTCAGAAACTGGCAGGTTGTCAACTGTGAACAGAGGACTGAATGTTTAATTATTATGAGTGTAGGCATGGCTAAAATCTAACTTTATTGTGTGCACTTTTCTTTCAGGAGTTCATGAGGAAGGAATAACTTAACTAAATTATGCTATTTCAGTGCTGACTTGCTGGATGCTAAGCATCTCCACAAGTTCTTTTCAGAGGAAAAAAAATCCAAGTTCAGTGAATTAATTGGGACTGGGATACATCAGATCATTATAATTTATAGCATAACTGATTACTGATGCCACAGTCTTCAACTATGTGATGACATGATCTTTTCTCTTTGTATGTGGGCATAGTGCATTTCACCACAGGAAGCATTTGAATGCCTGAGGCTTTTGATCTAATATGTGGTTAACATAGTGGCTGGTCACATGAACAAATACACACAACATTTTATCAATTCAAGTTCACTTGTCAGTACTATGTCAAATACCTTTTGCTTTTATTGAAATATTCAAATTCTTGCTGGAGAAAAAGTACACATCCACTGTGCTCTTACTCATTTGAACTGCTGTCTTTGATTAATCATGAGATGAGTTTGTGCTTGTAAATTAAGCCTTTTGGTGTTGTTTTTTATTTGGTTTTGGTTGGTTGGTTTTGTTTTCGTTTTTGTTTTGTTTGTTTGTTTTGTTGGTTGGTTGTATTTTTAATTTACTTCATTTATGCTTTGTTTTAAGAAGTTCTGATTTTCCATCTCCATCAGTGCTTGAGCTTTCTGGATAAGCCGAGATTGCTATAGAGAGATCACTGAGCATCTGAGGGTTATCAGGACAGAGGCAGCAGGAGTCATTTGCCTAAGGATGGACAGACAAGCAGTGCAGAACTCCAGATCTACCATACTGGTCAGCTTCATTTACAACTGGGTCAGTAACAGTCCTGATTGACTATCCCCATGACATTTGGGAATCCAGATGACAAGACACGAGACATGTTGTGTCACTGTGTACTAGTTCTGTCGTGGATCAGGATCTTTGCTGCTGCAGATTCAGGTAAGAATTCTTGTTAGTAGGGCACTAGCAACTGTTGTGATTACCACTTTAAAGGGCTTGGGAGTGAATGGAAACCACTATGAACCCTTCCCAAGTTCATTTTAGATGCTATGGGGTGGCACACCCTGCATCTACTACAGTTCTTTGCAACACTGCATATGAAGTTTGTGCATGAGAAATGCCTGGCTTCCTGAATCATTGCCATTGTTTATGTTTGTCTGGTAGAGCTCCTACTTCTGCCTGAATCAGAGTGCTGAAATGTTGCCTTTTCAGAAATTCCTGACATGTGAGTGACTGCAAGAGTAACAAGAAAACCAGAAAAATATTGAATGCATTGGTTACTTCCAACTCCATTTCTGAGTATTCAGTGCTGTACTTTCTGATATACTGCTGTCTCGCATAATACATTTTTTTCTTTCTCTGAAAATGAATGATCATGCTTTCAGGTCTGTGCGCAATTACAGTCTCATTCACCATTGCACAGAGCATACTTCTCAGAGACACTGAGCTGTTAGAATATTAGGTTTCAGATGGGTTTTGTGTATGTTTAGAGATCTATCATCGCAGAAGTACAGTTCTCCACAACAGATTCTTATGAAGTATTTGCCTTTAGGTGTTTTCATTGCTGAAGATCCAATTTGCAGAAAGTTAGCTGTCCATTAAATGGTAGTTGCATGTTTTCTGAGGCAGATTTTGGATTCATATTCCTATTTTAATTTCCATTGACAAAACTGACTTCATCTGAATTGCTCTAGGTATAAATCATTGTGATTTATAGGAGGCAGAATTCGTTCTCTTTTCAACCAAAACTGTGTTTTCAGTGTCTGGAAAACTATAATCTTCCTTTTTTTGACTTGTGTAGCGCCTACCAGCATCTCATGATACCTGTAACAGAGATTGTCATCTACCTTACTTGCTGCCTCAGTGATGTAACCCCAGATCCTTAAATACTTGCACTACTTTACAGTCTGCTTTGTATTTCAACATATTATTCCATATATACTCCTTTTGCAAATGAAATGCCTTTATGACTGATGTTTAAAAAATACATACTGGGACAGATGCTCTTTGCAATGATTGCATGCATCTTTGCTCCTGTTTCTTACTTTTCATTTTTGATTTCTTAGCAAAGTACTTTTGTCTCCAACCTTTGCACATAACGCATCCATCTCTGTCATGTAATTTCCAAAGTCTTCTGAGCTGCAATATTTTATGGACCAGAATGGTCTGCCACAACTTTCCTCTCCAAGACCCTTAGATTCAGTATCTTTGACTATATTTCCACTTCTGACCAATAATTCTAAGTTTTTTTGTTCTATGTTAACTTCCGTTTAAGTCAGCTGGCAGAAACTAGTATAATAGGCTAGAACTGGGAAAGTACCTTGCCTTGTGATCTGGGCATGTGCATTTGTACTAATCCAATGGGTAGAAGTAAATACAGAGCTTCTGAAACGGCGAGCTGATTCAGGTCTCAGGTAAAACGCTCTGGGAATATTCCAAGTCAGAAAGTGGAATATTCCACACTCCATACACTGGGACTGTGTGACACTGTGAACAGACAGCAGTTGTACATCTGAATTTATGCAAAAGTAGGTTAACTGAGATAAGATCAGCCTGAGTTAATTCCTGTTCCTGAAATGGTAGCTCCCACTTTCTTTGCTGTGTGTAAGAACACACAATCTCTCTGTTAAAGATAGTACTTATGCTGAATATAAACCACATTAAGCCTTGTGAATATGCAGTAAAGTGTCAGGATGACACAAGTTTGTTCTTGCCCTAGGAATCACAAGGCTGCAATAGCTCAACAGAGGACAGATACTCTTGTTGTGAGCCACTTAATATTGTTCCATGTACTCTCATTTACTAAATGCCTCTCCTAGCAATGAATGGAAATTACTTTCTCTTTATCACCAAGTAAACTACATGCAAGCAGGTCTCCAAACAAAGAAAGCAAACAAAAATAAGCCCCCTGAAGTGTAATGGTGCAGCATGGTCTATTAACGAGACCACATGTATTTCTGTGATTGCTTAATACTAACCCAACTTTCACAGGTGTATAGAGCAGGAAAATTTCACTGATACGGATTCATGTCAGGCTTTAGGTTCCCTCACTCTATGAATTTCTTTATTTCATAGAGAATAAGTAATCATTCCAAAGAAGAAGATCAGAAAATTTTAAATTCCTTTATTACTAAGGCTTTTGGGGTGCAGCAAAATAATCTGTAGCCAGTTCTGCTACTTTTTTCTTATTTCTGTAATTTAAGCAGCTACTCTTTAGTTCCAGCAAACCAAGTCTTACTCTTTTTCATAGTTGCATAATTAATCTGTCAGAACTTTGACATTTCAAAGAATGTGGTATTCCTATCCTTTGCTAGTATCTGCATATTTCTCTTTAGATTTCAGTCTTGGTATTTACACTTAATGAATGAACATGAACCCAGACTCTTGAGGTCTGATCAGTGTTCTTGTGATTGACTAAACCACAGAAGATAAACTTTTAAGTGTTGTTTCCTTTATTAAAATCTACTTTGCTCCAAGCTGCCATGGTGAAGAATTTGCTAGATCCCTCAGGAGTTGTGAACAGTTCAGGATTTGGGTCTCTTGGCTGTAATAGCGAGCAGAAAAATTTGCCATTCCAAGTATTGCCTGCCATGCCTCAAAGCTGTGTAAATCATTCTGGGCTAATTTTTTACAGCACATAACAATATTGCTCTGTGAGCAGCATTGATGAAAGAACAGTGAGACTAAGCTGATAATTTTTAAGCCCTTAGAATGAATGAAACCACAGGCCAGTGGCTGTATACCTCATAACATGTAGTTTAGTTGAGAGATGATTGAGAACTTGGGAAATATAGTTTTGATGTCCTCTCTTGTTTTTTCATGGTAGTGTGAAAATATGCCCTTCTACCCCAAGACATACACTGCAAAAATAAGCAAATGCTTTCCATCTTTTGAAAGTGCAAAGAAAAATCAGCATACAGTATTCTTAATTTTTTTAGATATCCTGGTGTGCTAAAGGAAATGAACTGTGTGTCCTTGAAGAGCAGCTGTTCAAGAACAGTGTCTGATACTGGAGCCCACTGGAAAATTGAAGGGAGTTGCCTTTTGCACCATGAAGTTCAATCCACAAATACCTATTGGGAAAGAGGATACTGCATAAGATGGTGTAAGGATCCAATGAGATATCACCCAGACTATAAAAGCCTCACTAGTAATTATATAATGTAAGATCCTACACTGAGGTTTTCATGGTTAAACTTAGATTACACATATGTAGATGAAGGTAAATTAGCTCAGCATTTATTGATCTATTTTTTCAGGCAAGAATATTTTCCCCGCAAATCATTTCCTGTGGATCTCAGATACGGTGCAGTTCCACTTGGACTAAAAATGGTCAGCCTGGACTTCTTTGCAGTTGTTCCTATAGCTATGGGTCTGATTTGAGATGATTACCATTAATTTCAGTGGTCTTTGGATTTAGCACAGGAAGAGCTACAGGAAATCACCTGAATGCAAGGCTTTAAAATGCTGTTTAGCATTGGCTGGTGATTGACTAACCATGAGGCAGAGACTGTACTTGATATCAGAAACATTTTCTTCACAGGACAAAAATTCTCTCTTAAGATCTTAGCAGGTCAGCCCTCTGGAGTCTTCACTGCAGCTACAAGTACTATTTACTCTCATCTCAACTACCTGTAGGCTCTGTTCTGTACTGCTGCATTTGAAACAGATTTCTGTACCACTGACACCAGCTCAGCTGTTGGCATAATCAGAAGGGAGCCTCTCCGCAGCAGCTGGGAAGGGCATTTCAGCAGCCCAGATCTAACCTGTTATCAGATGCTGAGCTCATTGATCCACAAAGTGTTCTCATTTCAAGGTTAAGTGAACAATCTGGAGATGTCATGAGGGAGGGCCATCCCTGTGTTCATATAGTGCCTACCCAACATGAATTTAGATTTACAATTGTACTTAATTGCACACAACTTTTCCTCAGTAAATAATGCTGTATAGAGTCACTTTTTACCATTCAACCAATGAACAGAATTATTTTATGTGTGGGGAAAATGGATCTAATCTCACATCTGGATATTTTCAAGACTTCATTGTATCTTCTATCTTTTGATTTTTCCTCTTATCAACTTAGAATATGCATTAGGATTGACAGCACAGGCTAATCATGAGCATGACTCACACAGGGATAAATTCTGTCAAAAAGTGTTATCAGCCAGTCAGTGCTAAATTCCAATTAACTAAAATGAAAATTCTTCAAGTGCATCATAATTTTTTGTTCTTCATGAAGCAATGAAGTAGCACAGTGTCCAGTGCAAAAGCTTAGCTTTACCCTTGTGTAGCTGAGCTAAAACTTAGAAGCAAAACTCTTCTGCTGTGTCAGCAACATCTTTTACCCATACTGAAAAACAGCTCTAATATATTATTGTTAAATGTATCATAGTACTTGCAAGACAGCAGTTCATTTTTGTAGCCCTTTAGAGAGGCATTAAGGTGTAAACTTAGAAACCACATAATGGATGATATTCTTCACTTTCTACCTGAATTTCTTGCATTTAATAACTTTTTCTCCCATCAATAGATTGTAATTTTGTTATGGTTGAATAGATTTCTGTATGAATGTGCTAACAGACATAATTCTCTAATAGCATAATAGATCCATAATAGATTTACTCCATCTTCTGTTGTTACATTGTCTCTGAGCTGGTGCTCATTAATTATAATGAAGAAGCACAGAATTATATGTCTAGCATTAAACTACTATTATTGAGGTCTGTTCTCATGGAAGCTGCCCTAGTGTCAGGTGAAGTCAACTCAAAGCTCCTATTAGTGTCACTGCAAAAAATGTATGCCAAACAGATGCACATTAGAAGGTTTGGAAGGTTTGTGCACTGCCTTATGCAGAGACAAGATAAAAATAAATTAGATCCCTGCCCCCCAAAAATATGCAATTTAAAGAGCAGGAGAAAATGGGTAGAAGTAGAAGAGGAAGATCAGTGTTGTGGGGCAATTAGATTTCCTGGAAAAGTGCCGATATTTCAGACTGTCTTTCAAAGTTTAAAGATTACATTTAATAATTAATTTTTTTTAATTAACTTAATAATTTTAGTGATTTAATATATATGGAATTATTTAATTTCTTAGCATTTCAAGCTTAAACAAATGATAAAAAATTCTCAACATCATAAATTGGGGATATGGTTTGTAGAAATATTTCCAGCTTGCTTTGTTCAAACCCCAACAAGATTCTGCTCCGTCTCAAGTATAGCATTGCAATGTTTTAATACACCGCTTGCCTTTCTGGGTAAGATTTTCAAACAAGTTGCACATATGAATTTCACTTGGCTTTTTCTACAGGACTTTTTAAAAATACTATGAAACTTAATTTAAAATAAAATTTTTTATGGAATGTTAAGCTGCGGTCCTGGGTTCAGCAGTAGTGGTCATTTTTTTCCTTCTTAGTAGCTGGTGCAGTGCTGTGTTTTTGACTTTCAACCTGAGAACACCACTGAACACTGATGTTCTTAGTTACTGCTCAAATGTTTAGTTTGACCAAGGACTTTCTGAGTCTCAAGCTCTGCCAGGGACGAGGGGAAGCCGGGAGGAAGCAGAGACAGAACCTGACCCAAACTGACCAAAGAGGTATTCCATACCACAGCACATCATGCCCAGTATAAAACTGTGGGTAGTTACCTGGAAGGGTTAGATCACTGCTGGGTTGGGTTGAGTATCAGTCAATGTGTGGTGAGTGGTTGTAATTTCTTCCCTTGTCACTAGTCAGTGTGTGGTGAGTGGTTGTAATTTCTTCCCTTATCACTTCCCTTATTATTATTATTGGTGGTAGCAGCAGTGGTTTGCGTTATACTTTAGTTATTGGACTGTTCTATCTCAACCCCCTGGGAGTTGCATTCTTTTGATTCTCCTCCCCATCCCCCCGGGACTGGCAGGGATAAAGGGAAGTGAGAGAACTGTGTAGTTTTGTGAGTTACAGCTGGGCTTAAACCACGACAGCTACATACAGTTATTTCAAAAAAGTATTTGTCATATACAATTAATAATTTAACTAAAATTATTGCACATATAAAATAGAAAAGAAAAAAATGATGTTGTATAAAAAAAAATCACAATTTTGTACTTATTAAAGAACGGGGGTGTAAAAATGGTATCTTGATTTGACACATTGCTTTATCTTCTAAAAAGGAGAATCTACTGCACATTTTTATTATCAATGCTCTTTATGATTGCCAAGCTTTGAAATTCTTCAACCTGGCTTTTTCTTCAGAAAGGCAAGTTCACCAAAATGAAAATGGGAAGAATTGTGTGGGAAACAAGTGGATGTAAAGAAGATATATACTCTAACACCCCTCAGCATGAATAGATTATTGGAAAGAGTCTGTTAATTTGCTCATATTAGTTTCCTCTTCCTTACTTTTTTCTCTGTCACTCTCCTTCTATTCCTCTACCACCCCAGTTGCCAGGCAATTACACCCTACTTCCAAATAAAAGCTTTTACATTTCTCAGATGATCTTCCTAAGTGGAGTCACAACAAACTTGTAGTAGTGCCTCTGATGCAAAAAGATCTGTGTCATATGCCATACTAACATACCAGAGTTTAATTCAACACTTTTACTAAGCTATGCTTCTGAGGTGATACTGCCATGGAGTGAATGAAGGTGGGGGTTTCTGAGCAACTGGTAGAAGCCTCCCTGAGGCAGAATATGATGCTGATGGGATTCTGGGGCTAATTAACCCCAGATAATAAGGTTAATTAAGTGGGTAGTTAGAAATTGAATATGACAGGATACAGATGCCTCATCCCATACTTATATTGTGCCAGGGACAACTTTCTACGTCAGGAGAAGGTATTACAGACAGTACCTAATTAGGCTTTGCTTTCATCAGTAGGAAGTAACTGATTAGCTTCAATGGTGAGAAATCATTTGAGTGACAGTGATACAAAATGACTTGGTGAGAAAGGAAGAAATAAGAGCAGAAAAATAAGTGAAAATGTCTTCGCAAACAGAATTTAAAAAAAAAAAATGTTGGTCCTTTTGGGGATTGAATTGTACAAAAAAACAAACAAAAAAGTCACAGCCAGTTACTGTGAAATATTAGACTAAGAAAACTGGTAACTACTCTGATGCAAAGGAAGGAGAAACAGAATAGTAGCAGGAGGTATTATGACTATCTCATGAGTTTCAAAATGACTGGAACAACCAAGGAAAAGCATAAACAAGGTAAAAATGAATCAAGTATAAATAAGGCACAGGGCTAAGGATGATTGACATGGACATGTTGACACAAATCTGGAAAAGATGAGACCCAAAATTACTTACTGGAATATGGAAGCTGAGAAGAGGGCTGGCGTCCTCAGAGAAGATCTCAGTGCAGGAACAGCAGCCAGCCCAAAGCAGGGAAGGACTCAGCTATAGCATCTGCAGGTTCAGTGTGTCAGGGCAAGAGGATTTCTACCTGTGAGGAAGGACCTTGTCAAAGGAAAACTGAGTGTAATGATCTGGGACACCTCTCTGGAATTCATAGTGGATGTGTGCCTTCTGCCTGACTCCTTCCCCTTACCATAATATCTCTACTTCCTTCTTGACCCTTTATTCAAACGTCCCCACTGTGTGCACCACCTGGCCTGGAGTTTTAATTTGGCTGACTGGTTACGATTGAGCAGGACATCTGCAGCAACTGGGTTCTCTCTGCCTTGGTCACTCTCCTCCAGACAAACACCTTTTTTTTCTTTCAGATATGATTTAAATTGTTTTCCAGGCTTGGGAACTGGGTGTCTGCCAGCTGATTTGAACAAGCATTGTCTCTTCAGCAAACCAGAAAATAGAAAGAATTGGGGAAATTATAGATCTTAATTGAAAAAATACAAGAACAAATAACTTAGTAAATGTCTGCACACCAGAAGAATAACATGTTGAGCAGGCTGCACTAGGGCTTTTTCATCAAAACAATATCTAGATCAGCTAGGATCCATTTTCAAGTTATCCTCAGTTGAACTGTGGGAAAATCTTCAATAACCCCCATTTGTGATTTAAACAGACAGCCAAGAGACGTGAGCAACAAAAAATGGGTTAAGAAGAAATGCAATTATGCAAACCAACTTTCATGCTGAATAGGTTGCAGCACTTCCAATGAGACCAACATGATTTCTAAAGCATGCAAGCAAACTGCAGTTCCTTGTTTGTGCCAAAGAGCAGGTCTTTTATAAGTGTTAGATAAGTTTTTAGGAAACCTTAAATAGTCCTGTCCTGCATGGCTGGGAACATAAAGACAGGATACATCTTCATGGGGAGCTTTCAGCCCAGGGCTCATGCTCCATGAGGAGACAATTTCTGCTTCTCTGCTGCTGCTGCCAGTAAACATTTCTGATCTAAGATAGATTCATAGCTGCTAATGATGACTGGACCAATAATATCAGGCTTTTCTCCTCATTAGTAAACCCAGTTATTTTCACAATAAGATGCAGTGCTTGCCAAAGGAGAAAAAATATGACAATTTAACAGGAATTATTTGGGAAACTGGAGTCACTTTAGTAGCACAGCTGGAAATTCATTAAAGGTGTTGGTGTTTGACTTTTTGAAAATGAGGAGAACTAACAATAGCCAAATTGAAAGCTATTGTTGCATTAAAGGAACTCAAATACATCAGCACCAACAAACATTCAAAGGGGTCTGAACAGCTGCTGCAGAGGGAAGGTCAGCAGTAGGCTGTGAGGCTTGGGTAAGGAGAGTTTAGTGTAGTGTTGCGTTTGTTTTTCCTAAACATTAATTTTTAACAAATATTGCATCAAAGATTCATTCATGTCAACTCATACATGTGTTTTTGCCATTTCTGTCCAGCTCTGCCATTCCATAGTAAGTAATGATTGTAGCTGTACTCCTGTGACAGCTCTGGTAGTCAATGGCAGCAAAGTACTGAGAGTGGGTTGATGTTGTTCTGTGGAGTGTTGGAGTATCTGGCAGAAAATCACACTTTCGTGGTTGTAGAGTTGTTCTCTTCTTCATCAAGGGCACAGAGCTGGTATCTCTCAGTTATGTATTGGGAGGAAAAGGGTGTGTGTCACTTCTCCCTTTGGTTACCTGAAGATGCAGCTTACTTATAGCAAGAGTTACTCCTCCTGAAGGGTACACTGCCTCCCTGTAACGAAATCCTTCCATTGTGCTATGATACCAATGGCTCTAGGAGCTAAGAAGGTAAGCTGCCTCTTGGAGATATTGCCAAGTCCTTTGGGAGCACATTGTAGAGTATTAACCCACTTTTACTACATAAAGTATGCGTGGTTATAAACCAGTCTTAGCAACAGCAAAAGAAGCTTGAATGACAGCTCTGGAAACTGCTGTGATTTCTTTGTCTGTAGCACAGGCACTTAGTGTAGAGCAGGTTTGAGTCCCTTTTCACTGTCCTCTATGAAGTGAAATGAAAATAGAACCATGAAATGGGTCATGAAATGGAAACCTCTTTCTGACTTATGTTCACTTGCTGCTATTGCTGGTGCCACTCCAGATGACACTCCCTGTCCCATACTTCATTATGCTAAGATCATCAGCACAGGCATAGTTATAGGGAGATAATTTTAACCTCATTATCTGTACAGATATGCCCAGCTATGTTTTGCTATTGCATTGTGATTATGAATAATTAAAATAACATATCATCTTTAAAGTACATAAACAGTACATTTTAGAATCCATTAGCCCTTTAAAAATAATTTAGTATCTTGTCTTTGTTAATTTGCAGCATTCAGTAACTCATACTGGGTGATCCAGTCGTTTGAGGAAATTATGTTTAAGATATTAAAGATTTAACCTATATTCTGTTCTACAAAACCCTTCCAAGGGTGGTAGAAAAATGATTGTGCTGCAGTTATTTGATTGGTGTGGCAATATATTAAAGAAACCCTGAGAGACTTTAATTTGGTGCTCTGGGTTTGTGATGTCTCACAGGTTATGTTATGCTCAAAGAGGTAAAATTTTATAATAACTGAAACAGCAAAACAAGTATTTTTAAAATATTGTCAAAAAAGAGGTTTACTTATTTTCCCTTTCTCCTCCAATATCTGTCTGGGGAGGAGAAACCATTTCTTGCTGATTTTTGTCAGGATGGAATAATAAGCATGCAGACAGACTTACAGTACTATTTTTGAAGACTGTAGAACTGTTGTCTTGAAGAAGACTGTAATTGCTACAGTAAAACAAATCTTGTAACCCTGGTGCTAGTATCATTTATTTTGGCATACAATTAAACAGGTTTTCAGCAAAAATGTACATGCAATGAAGGTGTTGTCAGATCAAACAAGAGATATTCACATCAACTCCATCTGAAAATATGCTTAATATTAAAACAAATTTAATATTTGTTTTTCAAATGGATACTATCAAAAGAAAAACATGTTTCTGTTGTGTTAAAAGCAAAGTAATAATGGAGAGAAAGCAAACCAAAGTTGCAAAATAAGCTGAACGAAAACACAAAGCAGAGGAGTGGACATAAGGCTGAAGTAGGGACAAAAATGCTTCTGCAGATCTTTACTTTTGTGTGTGAACAATTTAACAGAGATTCTCAAGCAAGATTAGCAATAGTAATAATAAAGGGAAAATTCATAACATCTTCTTCAAATTAGCAGACAGAGAGAAATACGAAAAAATATAAATCTCTGCTATTTCTAAATCTGTTATATGTTAGTGATTTTGTAGTTCCAGGTCTGAGCTGCAGCACAGAAAGGGAGGCTACAAATTAAACCTTCAGGGCTAAGGATGCAAATGTTCTGAAGAGCAGAAGGATAATTTTCCTAAGTAGTGGAATTGATAGAGTGATGCCAGTTCCTTCTCTCTTCCTGTGTCCTTATTTTATTTATCAGAGAAATTAACAGCTGTATTTACAGCCTCTGGAGTATCAGCTAAGGAGGAGCCCTTGGAGAGTGCAGAAAGATGCCTGAAGGATGGTGCCTCACACACCACTCAACTTTTAATTCAAAGGAAATAAGACATGAAATGAGAGCAGGTTATGGGCACAACATCAGCATGGCAGCTTTTGCAGTGGTATCTGTTTCTGTCATTGGCATGTGAGACTCGGCATGTGAGGCCCAGCACGTTCAAACAGCTCTGGCACAGTGGGTGAATGCATCAGTTCCCACTTGCTGATGCCAGCATCCCAAATTGTCAAGTTTCACTGTTTTTATGTCTTAAGACTAAAGTTTTTTCACAACCTTCTGCAATTATAGATATGTCTACCTACAAAATACAATATGGAGAATCTAAGGTGGTCAGTTAAGTATTTGTTACTTATATATCATGAGCAAATTATTATTTGTATAGCTATGGTTGCGTTTAAAGACCAATCAAAATGGACAGAAAATTGCTCCTATTGGAGCACTTCTGCCATGTGAACACAGATTGATCAGAGAGCTGCTGCACTGGAGAGTTTATAGATGGAAGGGAAGAGACAATGACAGCAGAGGAAATGGGAAATCACAGTGTTGAAATGGGGAGGGATAAAACTGGTGACAGCAAATGTCAGATTATTTCCACGTTATGGAGGTGAGGGGGTAGAAGAAATAAGCTAACTTACTAGGAGACCTACTACAAAAAATGAAATGAGAGGAAAAGCAGAGGAGGTATGTGCAAGAAATATGGAATTAAGTGAAGCTATAGTTTATGGTGAACTGACACCTGATCTGTGCTTTACTGGGTTTCTGTGGAGGAGTTGAGCAGACAGGTGTGATCTTATGTCTGCCAAACTTCCTAGAAAACTTGATACATGTTTATTAACCAGAAGATGAAAGTCAATAGCAGTCTGCATGAGGTTTTCTGAAGGTCAAGTAGTTCTGCTGTGGCTTCTCTTCCTGTCTGGCATTTCTACCCATCTTGAGCTCTCCACAGTCTTCTTAAGTGGGAATGAAAAAGTGGATAGGTATGGTATGATCTCCCCCATTAGTCCTGAGTGTCTGTCTTTCTGTGAGAACAATCTTTTCTCTGATTACTTGAATTGCTGCAGTGTAGGGCCCAAGGCTGCTGATTGTCATTGACCTAGCTAAGAATTCACACCAGAAGATACTTTTCCTTTCAAACTCAAGAAGAGTCAGGTATGGGGGGTTCCCAGCTTGTATCTGTAAGACGAATCTGGGATTCTTCCAGGACATTCAAGGATTTTCAAAAGGGTAACCTGTATATTTTTTGCCTTTATCAGAATCTCCCATCAAAAGCCAGAGAAAGGATACTGAAGACATAACAGTTTCTGAAGACATAGCAGATGCTTTTTGTCATTACAGCCAATCCAAACCTCATGTTGAGGTGAAAATAGTGAGATTTGCTCTCTGTTGTGAATCTTACAAATAGCTAGGCCCAGTAGCTAGTACTGCACTCTTTCGACTGTTTTGGCTGCTGCATTTATTGAGTTGACATAAAGGTTCATCCATACAAAAAAAGGAAGAAATCCCTGGTTTTAGTAGAAGGGTCAATTGCCATATTAAATCTGTAGTAACTATGAGAAGCTAGGCCTTACAAGGAATAATTATAGCCCCTTTTACCTGTTCTAGAGGAGCCTCTATGCTGGTACAAGGATGGTTTTTCTGAAGGTGTCACGAGCAAGTGCCTCTGTAAAGTAGGCAAAAAAGTCAGTTAATAACTGGTAATTCATAGAGTGACTATACAAATTGTGTACTGGCCTCCCTTGGATAGTGACCTTCAGGAAGAGATTAAGGTTTGTCATATATCCCAGTAACAAACCTGAGGCAGTTACCAAGTCAGAAACCTACTGTTGCTACTTCTACATGATAGCTGACTGTATGAAATACAGATTTATTCATACAGACACAGGGGTTGGAATAAGCCCCAACCATTTATTTATCATCAAGTAGTATTTGAGTATGTCTTTTAGAACAGTTGTATTAGAAGACTGTAGAGTTCTCCAGCTGATTTTACTAAATCTGGTTTTGGTAGCTGTGATAAGCCTGTCATAATTGTGTCTGACAAAAAGCTGTCATTTCATGAGCATATGCTTAGGCAGTTGCAATGAATTATGGCACAACATATCCCCATTATCCCCAGTCTAACTGGCTGATGGAAAACAAAATAAAAAAGCGTCTACTAAAAAGGTGATGGGGGTCAGACTCTGGCCCTTATTTAACATTGTTAAATTACAGAATGGCAGTACTGGAATATGGGTTGTCATCTGCTGGCATCTTGTTCAACAAAAAGCAGAGTTGTCTGGGCTTCTGAAAATGGATGTCAGAGCCTGTAGGTACCTACAGACATGCAGAATGACAGATAAGACAAAATAAACTCAGTATGGTTCAGGTCCCAGAAACTGCGACCACTTCATGAAAATGAAGCTGTGCACATCTAATGGGAAGGCATGGCTGCACACATCACAGGTGTCAAAACACTTAACCAGGTATAACTGAGCATATATGTCACAGCATTCAGGTGTGTACTGTGAAGATCTAAATGACTCTTCCAGTTCCAGCAGGCAGGAGATATAGGTCAATGAATTGGTTCTTTAGAGGGCAAAACAAAACAAAACAAACAAAAAAAAACCCAACAAAACCAAATCAAACAAATAAAAAAAGTCCAAGGGTCTACAATGCACAGGCTGTGGGGCAGAACAGGACCAGAACAATTCCAACTAATAGAGAAAATAAGTAGTCACTCTGGATTCTCAGCCCTGGGGGCCATTGCACCCCCAGTCTAAAAGAGGTGACTGTGCAGTTTTGTGTCTATAGTCTTCTGGAAATTATTAAATTTATGCCAAAAGAGCCATGCCCAGCTCCCATCAGGTGCATCCTCCATTCCTGGATGATGTAGTTCCTTACCTTCAGGGGAGTTCCTAATTGTTATAGGAGTTTCAGCTCTTAGGAAATTTTCTTCTTTTTTTGTATTGTCTTCCTTATGCAATGGGGATTCAAAAATTAATTTAATCATAATGTATTTTCTGTTAGATATAGTGAATAGCCTCATGTATTCAACTGTAACACTGCTTCCTTCTCTGTTCCTTTATCCTCCCCTTGAAAAGAAGAGTTAGTTCTCAGGCCTCTCATGAATAATGAATTTTCAGCCTCTGAACTCTGTCAGATTGGTTTATGCTTTGGGCTAAGTTTTTTTCCATAGTGTCACGCTTTGGAATAATGTGCTAAATATAATTTAGGGATGGAATTGAATCTTTAGGAAGCAATGATCCTTAGGTAGATTTTTTACTCCTTTCTCAGAGACAAGGACCTCAAGTTCTTGCTTGGATCTTTTCTTTCTTTGTTCCTTTTTTTTTTCTGAGCACTTTTCTGAGCACTTTCTCAGCACCTTGAGACTCATAGAAACAAAGAGAAGGGGGAAAGAACGTAAAAGGGTGAGAAAGATCTTGAGCTCTACAATCACGCAGACAATAAGGTTAATGGATTCACCAGCATTTTGCACATCTGTGCTATAATGCTAACATTATCTCAGCGTTGCCATTTAAGAGCTGTTCTGGGATATCACTTCCCTCTAAGAAACACCCCGCCTCATCACTGACCTTATTTTTTGAACGTTAGATCTAAAGGGTTGAAGGCAATGAATGGGAACTAATTTAATCTGAGCAGTTGTGATTGTTGGATGAAGTTGTTCTGACTGCATCATGACTTTCCAGGTAGCATGAAGATACAAAGTTTTGTGTAGATTTCAAAACTATCATCAGTTCAAATTGCTGTGACAACACATCGAGTCAAGTGAGGATGTTCCAAGCATCTTCCTTAGGCATCCTGACAAAGCTGCTATGTAGCATCCACAAATGCTGGTGTTCATTTCTTGGTCAAATCAATCTGTGTTACAAGTGTGAGACAACTGTCATGCCAGAATTGAGATTACTAATTTTTTTTTCAGATTTTTTTTTCTGCTACTTTTATTATTTCTCCTTCAAATTATGTCTGGAGAGAAAACCTCTTTAAAAATATAAGTAGGTTCTACTCTCATGCAGTACTTCATTACTTTGACATGGTTCCTCCTTACATCTCTGTTAGTATCAAAAGAATTAGTTGTATTACTTTTGGAACATGGAAACCATTCTGACTAGGACACGTTTTTCCTCTAGCATATGCTCACAACCCAAACTAAGCATGTTTTATTATCTAAAAGTGTAATTAAGGAAAAGTTTCTTTTTTATCTCAATTTTATTGACCTTTGCAAGTGCTAATGCTGAAATATACAGTAAGTGAGTAAATTAATTGTGCTTCTACTCCAAAAGACTATAGATAATCATAGAATCATACAATTATTATAATGTAGAATAGTTAGGGTTGGAAAGGGCCTTAAGATCATCTAGTTCCAACACCCCACAGGGCCACTTCACACTAAACCATGCCCCCCAAGGCAATGTTCAACCCGGCCTTGAACACCACCACTGCTGGAGCATTCACAACTTCCCTGGGATACCCATTCCAGTCCCTCACCACCCTTACACTAAAGAATTTCTTCCTTGTATCCAATCTAAACTTCCCCTGTTTCAGTTTGAACCCGTTACCCCTTGTCATATCATCACAGTCCCTCATGAAGAGTCCCTCCCCAGCATCCCTATAAACCCCGTTCAGATACCGGAAGGCTGCTATGAGGTCTCCACGCAGCCTTCTCTTCTCCAGGCTGAACAGCCCCAACTTTCTCATCCTATCTTCATAATAAAGAATCCCTCTGCAAAATTAAGTAGTTTGTTAAAATATCTATGTCCTAACTAGAGATCACTGAGTGGTTTAGTAGCTGTTGTGAGACAGCGATGAGGGTTTCTTGCTTAAATAATCAAATTACTACTAATGATAATTTCTCTTTTTGGGGGGTATCCTGGGTTCAGCAGTAGCAGTCATTTTTCTCCTTCTTAGTAGCTGGTGTGGTGCTATGTTTTTGAATTTCAGCCTGAGAACAGTGCTGATAACACCGATGTTTTTATTTACTGCTCAAATATTTAGTCTGACCAAGGACTTTCTGTGTCTCATGCTCTGGCAGGAAGGAGGGGAAGCCGAGAGGAAGCCTGACCCAAATTAATCAAAGAGGTATTCCATGCCACAGCACATTATGCCCAGGATGTAAGAACTGGGAGGAGAGACCTGGAAGGGTTAGATTACTGCTGTGTTGGACTAGGTATAGGTTGGCGAGCGGCAAGCAGTTGTATTCTGGTCCCTTGTTTCTCTAATCGTCATTATTATTGTTGGTAGCAGTAGTGATTTGTGTTATACCTTAGTTACTGGACAGTTCTTATCTGAACCCGTGGGAGTTATACTCTTTTGATTTGCCTCCCCATCACCCCAGAAACAGACGAGGACAAAGGGGAGGAGTGAGTGAGCTAACTGTGTGGCTGATTTACAGCTAGGTTTAAACCATGACAGGGAGGAGAAGTAGCGTTGGAGAAAAATACCTTTTCTGAAGTTTGTAAATTGCTTTATAGTTGCTAGTTATATGTAATAGCGATTAAAAATATTGGGCTAGAAAGAAGTCAGATTCTTCTAAAAAAGAATAATGCTTTCTGGGGTGGAGACATATGTAAGCATATTTACTACATCTGAAAAAAAAGACAAAGATCTGTGAAAATATTGATCTTAATTACTTGAATAATGTATTTTCTTGTGTCTGTGATCTGACTTGCAAACTGCTTGAAAAGCCTCATGTTTTATATGTATGATCCTGTATGTATCTGCATCTCACTTGTTTTCTGAGTTCCTCATTCCTCTTTTAAGGAGTGAAGTTTGGCAGGGACCTTGTGTTTTCCAAGTTACCTTTCATCTGTTGCATTGTATAGCTCACCTTCACTGGGAATTGATATTAAATGTGGTGCCAATTTCATGGTGACATGGATATGGAAAAAAGCCTCGCAGATCATATGTGGGAGTGAGAAAGAGAATTGTTTAGTCCTGAAGTGGGATCCTTCAGTGATGTCAGAGAGGAAAAAGGTTTTAACTTGAAGGAACTTAAGTAGTGCAGCATGGGGACGGCAAAAGGCTCAAGGGTACAGAGCAGGGAAACTGTTAGTCTGGAAATAATGCGGTTACAAGAGTAAGAAAATATGTGAGATGACTTGGACATACATTTCAGCTGTGGGTGCTTCGACAAGTAGACTGTTCTAACAGCTTTCGGCTACTTCCATTAGCAGATTTTGAATACAGCACTCTGAAAATAAGTGGTTAACCCAGCAGTGAAAAAAAATTATTTTTCAATCTACATAGGATAATCCTCATATTTCCAGGACAGAGCCTCCCACACTGAAGCAAACAGGAGCAGTACTGTGGGATCTAAAAATAACAAGTGTTTTTTTCCCTGAAGTTTTTGAGAGAGTTAACAAGGAAAAGCTCTTTTACTTTGCCTAAAAACAGGTAGCAGCTCTCACAGTAGCCTAGGTAAAGGAGGAGGGAGAGAAAATAAAATGGCACTTCCATTTTAACTACAGACAAGGGGAAACAGATGTTGATAGAGTTGAGTATTCAACTGCTACTCATGATATGTTGCTTGCTACGTATATATATATAGTCCCTGCAATTGGTAGCCATAACACATAGGTTACTGCACCTTAGTCCTGGAGCAAAGTTAAAAAAACAAAGCAATAAAACTAAAGCAATGGGGAACTCATGGGAACAACCAGATCTTTGTTGTGTTTGAAGTTTCAAAGAAGAACATCCACTATCGGTGGCATCAAAAGGATGAGTTATTTGACAGCTTGGTAAAGTGACCATTTGATTACCTAACTTGGCAAAAGAACTAACTTTTAAGGTACCCTAGAGTGAGCTGCCTTCATTGTAATGCTAGTTGCTGCTGTTTTTCTTCTTTTCAGAGGGGAAAGGAAGGCTTTTGGGTTTGTGTGTTTATTCAGATAGAACTGTACTGGGGGATGAGGGGAGAGGCCGTGAGATAGTATATGAAAAGGAACATGAAATGAGCTCTGAGGTTTGTTCTACCTCTTCACCAGTAAAAATTCATGCCTGGCTCAGATTCTCCAGACTTTGTGTCTGAATACTTTCAGTGAGCTTAGGGCAGCCTTGAGGGCTCTCAGGGAGGAGAGACCATCGCACAGAAACTAGAATTTGATTACTTTGGATACTCAACCACACTGAAACCTGCTGATTGTGAGCAAAGACATTAAAGTAAATTAATACCTCTTCACTGTTTAACTCTCCTCTTGTCCATTTAACTGTTCAGACCCATAGCTTTTCCATCCTCTCATTGGCAATAAAGCAGCACATTATTTTGCAAAACATCACTCTAATCAACTTATTTCGCCTTCTGTCCCCTGTCCCTGTTTCTGGCTAGAATATGACCTGCGAAAAACCACTGTATAGCAAAACAGCTGCCAGCTACATAGAAAATGTCTTACAGACATGCTTAGGATAAACAGAAACACATTTTTTAAAAGGTGGTAAAAGCAGACGTAATGTATTGTGTAAATTCCAGAGATTAAAAGAAGTTTTTCTTGTACAATTAGGAAAGAGCAAAAAACTATCAGTGATAAAATGAGAAAAATATTCAAAGTACTACTACTAATAATTAATGTGTGAAATATTCTGAAAAAAGCTTTTGAATTATGTATGATAACTCATTGCTCAACTGGAGACTAAAGACCTTGGCTTCTAATTCTGGCAAAGTTCTTCATTATGCAGCTTTTGGTAAATCACTGCCTTCCAGTTTATCCTTTAGTGTCAATGGGGACTACCTGAGGCAGGCAGACTTCAGATTGAGACATCATCCCAGCACTGATCTTTCTCCCAAATAAAAAAGTCATTTCCAAGTCACACTTGGTTTTAGTGTTAGGACAAAGGATAGGTCTCTGCATGCCGTGCACACAGGCACAACACAGGTGTGTCTATGCATAGGCAACACCTCTCCTGTGTGATATAAAGTAATCTCAGTGAGATGTGTCCTGAATCATCATGCTTCTGCTCTAAGTTATTGCTTGCACTTGCAAGGGAAGCTCTCCACTTAACAGACAGCTGCAGCTGAGAATGTAGGGAATAAGGCTGGGTGGCATTTTGTACATTATGCAAATCGTGTGTTTTCTTCCCCAGCAGAACATGTCCACTGCAGATCAGTACATTGAATGCATGATTTTTGGATCAGATTTATTAAGTCCTTCAGGCCTGCATCTGCTTATTATTGCATTTGTGTCACATATCAGACCTGACTGGATCTAGAACTTCTTATAAGGAGGAAGTGAGGAATTGGCTACTAGCTGTGCCAAAGTGTGTTCACGTGTGTCTTCGTGTGTGTATGGGTGGCTAAGGCAACAATAAGTATGTTCTATTCTTTTCATCTAAATACAAAGAAACACACTTTGCTGTTTTTTCTCTGACATTTTTAAATGGTGAAAGGTCACAAGATTGTAATATACATATATCTCACATACACAGGCATTAATAAATCATTATTACATAGTGTTGTATTTAAAACTCAGACAAAGTTTTGTCAATGTTTTAGTTTTCTTTTCAACCCTATTTTTATTTCTTTCGTTTGCTAACACCAGTGCTTCTGGCGTCCTGTTGGAACAGAAGGTGTGCGCATCACAGTGGCATTGGTCACCATAGTTACAGGCTGCAGAGGAGAAGGGGGGGGGATATTGCTCTTATCTCTGCAACTTTGGGGAAGTGAAATTAGACATATTATAACCTGAAAGAAATATATTAAAGAGAGACAATTGAGGCTATGTTTTTCTGGTTTTCAGTGGTGTGTTTTGAATTACAACCGTCTTCTGGGTGATTCATGCAGCAGACCATTACTTGGAAACAAGGCATTAGTGATTAACATTCATTGCGAGTAACAAAAGGC
This sequence comes from Forpus xanthops, assembly GCA_032466535.1. Classification (NCBI taxonomy): domain Eukaryota; kingdom Metazoa; phylum Chordata; class Aves; order Psittaciformes; family Psittacidae; genus Forpus; species Forpus xanthops. Next base: position 25,312 of record JASSUY010022241.1, read on the forward strand.
AGAAGTGAGTGTGTATGCTCGCTGGAACAAGATGAGCTCAATGCAAAGTCAGACTCCAAAGCCCACACAGCACAGCCCACGCAGCACTGGGATGATGTGTACAGCACAATCAACTTAACTTGCCCATTTTAAATGGAATGTTCACATCCAGATTAACCCAATTCACTACTTCAGGAAGTGTTTTACATGCCTCAGGAACAGAGCAGGAAGACAGGTAGGCAGAACAGTGGGGATAGGCTGTGGCGAGAAAAGAGTGTAGCTCTGTGGGCTATCCGGAGAAACTGTGAAATGTAAATCATCTTCTGTTTTCTGCGCTGACATGGATGCTGTTGGCTCTCTTAATGAAAATGGAAATACTCAGAACCTCTGACGTTTGAGCTGTCCTCCTCAGTGTCTTCCACTTCTTCCTCTGGAGATGCATACTCTCAGCAGGGCTTATCTCATGCAGTGAACAAGCACAGAGCTTTCATGTGCAAGTCAAGTGCACCATCAGCAAGACCTTTTCTACTACTTACTGCTTTAATACTACCCTCTTTGCTTCTCTGTGATTTCTGGCCTAAACACTGCCTGTTGTCTGCAGAGCTAATCATTGCCTGAGCTGTTCTGTAGAAAAGCAAGTAGGCATCTGGTCAGAGGTCCCTGCGACCCATCAGCAGTCAGGAAAATGACTGCCTCTATGCAGTTGGTCAATGGTTGCCTGAGACTCATCCAGTCATATTCAGGCTCTTTCAATAGACCTGTGGGCAAGTGTCCTTTCTTGATATTAGTGCTGAAGCTGAAGCATATCTGCAGCTCTTTCTCTTCCCTAGTGACACATTGATCAAACAATATTACCTTTGGTAATCTGGGGGGGGTGTGTGTGTGGTATCCTTAATCTTCCACTCCTGCTACACTGTGACCACTGCTTTACCAGTCTGGAACCAGCTGCAAGGGCATGTAAGCAGTCACAGACCTCTCCAGGCTGCAGTGTAGGCCAGAGAAAGCAAACATGGTTGAGCTGAATTTCTTTTTAACTTGAACCGCATATTTGGGTAGCCTTAAAAACAAAAAAAAAAAAAAAAAAGAAAAATCTAAGCAAAATAGGCAGCATTGCCTATTTTCTGTGGATTTGGGGTTATGGTAGCCATATTTTGGCCTGGTGGGGAAAGCAGTGACAATTTTGTTAACTTAAGCTAGAAAATATTCTGATGCAGAACTTCCATGTCATTTGGAAATAACAGTATAATTAATACCATGAAGGCTTATCTGGTAACATGTAGCAAAACTATTTCAGTCTTGCTGCCTACTTAGGGATAAAGGATTTTTTTATATTGTAGAAATCATGGTTTGGATGGGGAGAAGCCTTAAAGATCATCTAACTACAGCCCCCCTGCCACAGGCAGGGATACCTTCCACTAGACCAGGTTGCTCAAAGCCCCATCCAACCTGGCCTTGAACACTCCCAGAGATAGGGTATTCACAACACTACCAGGCTCTTCTCTGAGTATTCTTCAAAATGTCTCACTGAGCATTGATCTGCTTCACTACTATTGATAAAGAGTCTCCATGGAGTAACCAGTTTCTGTCATTACCTTGAGCAGCAGCATAAGAAGTTTCACTGCACTGTACATGTTGAATTTTAAGTACGTATCCCCAAAGTTTTTCTTTATTATTTTCAGCTGAAATAACACACAAAATGGTGAGCTTTTTTCAAAGAGTTTTAAAAGTAAGGTAAATATTTCTGGATAATGAGAAGAGTGATGAAGCCTTTCAGGGAGACTGACACTAAGATTAATGGCTGAAAAAAAGAAACTGCCTTGTACCAGAAGATATAGGACACTGACATTTGCTTTGATTGACTTTATTACTGTGCTGAGGCAAGTTGAAGTAACTGAAATTTTTCTTCTCACACTTATTTTCATTTTATACAACTAAACTCACTTTTTTTTAAAAAAAACAAAGATGTATTTAGCAATATGATAAAGCTCTACAATTTGTCAAAGGGTGGTTTATTAGGAAATTCCAAAACTTGAAATTACATTTTGTCCCCTTTTCAACTTCCAGATTCTCTCTCAGAAGTTTTGACTTTAATCAAGAGAGAAAGAATAAGCAAAACTTCAAACTTGAAAAACTAAAGAATGTAAAGAAGCTAAGAAGAAAAATTATTGCAAGTTCATGTTCATCAAGATATTTTTGGAGAGTAGATTACAGTTCTCAGATCTCAAGGTTGTGCTGCATTAGCATGAAGGCGATGGTAAAATTTGTCCTAGTGGTGCTTCTGAGAGCATAGGCAGCCCCTCTGCTCACAGAGGAGACCAAAGCAGACATGAGTAGCCAGAGATAGCAGGCCTTGGAATTGGCTAGTGTGAGCCAGGGAAGTACTGAAATGCACTCCTTGTTAAAACTGCAGGGCTGTGTCTTCAACAGAAACTGCTCATGCTTTGGGTTTGTGGATAGCAGTGACTATAATTTTCTGTACATATATCTTTCTTCCTACTCTCTTTCTTTTTGGCAAAAAAAAACCAAACAATACTTGTTTGTGTGACGCCAAGCTATTGTAATTTGTCTCAAAGAATTGGAAAGTTACCAGAAAGTTGTGTGCAATATTTATTCTTGTAGGCTCATTATTTTACTGCCAGTTGTTCCAGAATTATTCTTGTGCACAGTTCAAAGACAGCTAGGAAACCATTTGAACAGTCTTAATATAATATTCCCACTACAGGTTGGGTCCTCAGAAAATCACAGAGCTATAGCAGTTCCATCTTTAGCACACAATGACTGGGAGGCCTTCTGCTGCTCCTACAGTTCTGTCAAACATATTTGATCAATCTTCATAACTTAATGATATCAGCTTGACAGTGTTTAATGAAGATATTTAATGTTGTCTGATGGGTTTTCAGTAATATTTTCTCCAAATAGATTCTTAGAAATCATTTTGTTGGGAAGAGTGACTTATATCTCATGTGCAATTCCTGATGATTTCCTTTTAGGAGAAGTACCTGTCTGTGCTGTATACTACATAGGATGAAACTGCTGGAAAACTCCAACCGGCTTAGCTTTGGGAAATCAAATTGCTAAACTAGACCTCTTTATTTTTGTTTGGTTTTATTTGTGGCTTTGGGGTGTGTTAGTGCAGAGGAAAATTATACACATGGCAAAAGAAAGGAAAATTCCTGAAAAAATACCATTTTTCAGTATCTAGTGTCAGTGTAACTATTTTGGCAAGCATTTTCACGTCTATTCCTATTCCCAGTTTGTAGATCATGTGCTTCCTTGCAGGATCCTATGCAGCCAAATGTCTTCTGTTATTCCTTCTGTTCCTGCTGTCTTTCCCTCTTTCCTCTCCTCATTGTCCTGCCCCTTTGGTTTGCCACTTTGCTTGTCCTTTCCCAACAGAATTTTGTGCCTTCACCCACCTGAAATCAAACATGAAACTAAGAAAGTAACAAAATTACATTGAGATGATGATTACCAAGATCATTGTGTTCTCAGTCTTTTGGTGTTGCTTATGCAGTGGTTTTCCCTTTTCTATTTGCCGGCAAGCTTTTCAGAGCTCACACCATCTCTTGTTATCTGTTTCACAGTGATTTTTGCAAAACAGGGCCCTATCACTGTGTCCCTGGGCATGACTGTAATGCATATAATAAACAAAATAACTTTTCCACTTTCTTCCACTTGTCTGAGCAGTCTTTTTCACTGTCATTTCTCCACTCATAATGCATGAAGATGGGTCTGAGTGAAAAATGTGTTTTTTACTACTTTTAAATTATCTGTAAAAAAAGCTATATGAGATATTCTAAATGTAGACAACAAATGCTGTTCAGAGGAGGCTTCCCTGGGACTGTTTCAAATCAGTAGTAGTATAACCCTTAATTCAAGACTGCAAATTAGCTTTCCTTATCTTCTCAGCACAAAAGTTTGGAAGGATAATTGTGCTCACCAGGTCTTCTGTTCTTAAATTTCTTCAAATTCTTACCCTTTATATGAAATCATTACAGCTTTTATGGGTAAACATGTATTCCTTTACTTCCTTAGTATGGAAAACACTAGCAATACAACCCCATTTTAGTATGAATACAATGGTTGTACCTTAGAAAAAGAAGCATCTATACTACAGTACTGTATTCTTAGCCTAAGGTCTAAGTATATACCACAAAAAAACCAGTAGTCTTTGAAATTTATTATCAGTGGACCTGAAAATATCCCACAGGCATTATTCATTTTTGGCTTATATGCCTCCCCTCTCTGTCAGCTGTGTTGGCTGCAGTTATTTACACATCTTTTGGGAGACACAGATGTCAGCAATAAAGGCAATAATAGAGCTGATTCAGTTTTTAGCTATTAACCAAGATCTGCAAGCAGATATCGTGATGATACTCTGCATTTGACATGATAAATGTGAAGACATTTAATGTGGAAAGGCTTCAAGAAAATGCAGTTATTTCTAGAGAGATTAACAGTAACTGGACTATAATCATATTCAAAACCATTTTGTTTTTCCTTTGGCAAAGGCTTATTAGTGGGAGGTGTCTCTGCCCCTGGGAGGGGGGTTGGAACTGGATGATCTTAAGGTCCTTTCCAACCCTAACTGTTCTATGACTCTATGACTCAACTTTTAAAAAACAATGGTATCACCTAAAGGCTGCACACACCCAGGAATCCTCCCTTGAAAATGGCATCAGTGTGAATTCCATTGTGATTTTCTTTTTTTTTTCACTTTTTTTTTTTGTTTGTTTCTTTGTTTGTTTTGGTTGGTTTTGGTGGGTTTTTTTTTTGTTTTTTTTTTTTATTTTAGTTTTATGAGGGATGGAATTGCAGTGAGAAAAATCAGTTGCACGTAATTTGAATAAGTAATTATCATACTCAGTGCA
>JASSUY010022241.1:37147-62619 GCA_032466535.1 Forpus xanthops
GACTCATTAGTAGGGACTGTACTGAGAGGACAAGGGGTAACAGGTTAAAACTTAAACAGGGGATGTTTAGATTGGATCTGAGGAAGAAATTCTTTACTGTGAGGTGGTGAGACACTGGAATGGGCTGCCCAGGGAAGTTGTGAATGCTCCATTTCTGGCAGTGCTGAAGGCCAGGTTGGACATAGTGTTGGGTGGCATAGTTTAGTGCGAGGTGTCCCTGCCCCTGGCAGGGATGTTGGAACTAGATGATCTTCCAAGCCTAGCTATTCTATGATTGATATAAATGTATGGGACTAGTCAAGACAGATATTTGTTTGAACTGAAAATTCTGGAAGTCTTTCCACCCCTTTATTAAAATCTGATATATCAAACATATTTGCAATATCAAGGTTTAAGTAAAATGTCAGTAGCACTGCTGCTAGGTCAACCTGATTTCCTGATCCTAAATCAGGACAAGGTGTCAAAAAATTACTGCAATCTTTATAAATAGGTTGTTTAATTCTAGACCTAGAAATGGATTAATTAACTGCACCGTAGAGTTCTACTACTAGAGGTGAGGCATTTATCAATTAACCTAGTAAAATATTATTCATTGTACTATTTGAAATGGAAATATAGATCCAAAATATATAAAACTGTGGATCTTGGCTAGTGAAAAGGAAAGTCAAATATTTTCAAACCTTTTGACAACTGGATTAGCATCAGCCATTTGGGAAGCTTTACATGAAGAGCTAAAAGAAGAGGAGCGATACCACTGAAAAATAATATAGGGAAGCAAATAACTTGTACAGGAAAAGCACAAGAATTTAATTATTTGTGATGACTTGAATTAGCAATAAAGGGATAAGTAACTACAGAACTATTTTTAAAAAGTTCCTGTAAAACTTCAAGTCATGTACACTTTCCCAGGGAATTTTTGTCATGGGGCAGGAAATAAAAGAGAAGCTCTAGACTTCCTATGGCAGAAATTCTTATAGAAATAAAGGATAGTTCTTTACTATTTATAACGTTGTTCTTCCTAGGCAGGGGGCTCTTATGGCTATTCTGAGGACAAAATTAAGAGTTGTGGTAACTTGTGTTCTTTTTTCTTAAAAGACTCAAAAAAGAAGATAATAAAGAGTCCAATTTGAGCATCATATTATAGATGTTAATATTAAATATGAGAAGTCAGGTTTGACTTTTTGTTAAAGGTGGCCTTGCATTTTTGTGGAACTCAACATGAAAAAATATTAATATGGTTTCTCAAACACAGTCCTAGAGAAAGTGACAAAATGCTGCAACACTGTACACACCCTATGGCACTGACACTGAACCACCATGTGTTACTCTTTTTGGCTTTCCTATTAGAAACAGACATATGTGACATAATTGAGACTAGATATTACAGGGGCCCATCTGAAGAAATGCCAAAAAGGCTTTACCTTATTTCGCTAATATTTTACTTATATTTTTAGGTCTGGAAAATTGTAGGTGGTAGCATTTATTTTAATTCTCTGCTTTGTATTGAAAATGTGTTTGTTTCTTTATGCTTACCATGTTATTTTATTTTCTCTTGATGCCTGATTGATTTTTTTCTGTGTCTCTTTTCCCTGTATGTTTTTACCTTTTTTTTTTTTTTTTCTTTTTTCTTTTATTTTTTAAGTAATCTGGGAATCTCAGTGATTCTCTATTGATGCATCTTAATGTAAACTTAGACTATCATGAACAAGTCAACCTGGTAACTAATAGGAGATTGTCACCCAGAAGCTAGGCTATGTTTATCTTTTAGAACAGCTCCTTAAGTTCTTTCACAACAGTTCCCTTAATCTGATCTTTTCTGTGTAGCAGTTGCTGTTGCACTTATAGCCATATTCCTTCACTTTGCTGCTGCTCCAGGGTGAGGTACCTTATGCTTCATGTGCAGAACACGGCATGAGGCTCCTAGCTCCTGAATGCGACTTTGCTGCTCTGCACTGCTGTGGATCTTTGAGCGGCAAATACTCTTTCATACTCTTGCTTTTCTGCTCTGGGTCTGGAGCCCAAGAGTTTCTGCCAGGCACAGAGACAAGAGGGTGATCATCAGGTTTTTCTCTTTCTGAGAGAGAGCAGTTGTCCCTCCTGCTGCCATTCTCTAGCCATATTTAGCTCCTACTTTGGAAAAGAAAAATGCAGTCCAACTCACTTCCCATGACACCTTAAGAAATCCTATGAAAATTAATAGTTAGGGTGATAGAGTTGAGGTATTCAATCTGAGTAAAAGTGACAGACCTGTAGTACCCATTGAGCCTGGGTTAGCAGTAGTTTGCCTGTAGGAACCCTATGAATTTCCTTGGCATGCCAAAGTGCAGCCCTTAGGTATGGGGTTGATTCTGGTGCTATAGACTGCACCATGATGGTTTCTGTGAGGTCACATCCATGTATTACAAATGAGTCATCACAGTAAACTCTGCTGCACACAAAGCAGTTCTCCCTGTGCCAAAGTGAGGCATGTGTATGTGGGGGCACCGAGGGCTGCTGATGTGTTGAGTCCCTGATTTATGTAAGCAACACATTAATACAGACAGCAAGAGAAAAACAAATATTGCAGCAATGATTTACATGCCACGGGAGGAGGTTTCCATAGGTTTTGCTTAGTCACCTACAGGATGCTCATTCATCAACAAGTACAGAGTCAGATGCTTACTGCAGGTAAACCCTGTTCAGAACCTGTTAGCTAAAAAAATCAAATGCACTTCCATAGCAGCCTCGCACAGCACAAGCATCCATTTTTATATGTGAATATCCAAATCCTCCTTTTCCCCTGCATATAGAAAAATATTTTGTAAACAATCTCCTGAGTGAGGACCAGTTTCTCTCCCTGAAAACATCTGTGTCTTTATGTAGTTGTTTCCTTAGAGGAGGGGCGAGCCAGGGATTCTTTTACCTACTGTTTAGTAAATTAAGCCAGTCTGATTACCTTCTTCACTATATCCATTTAAAATTCTTATCCTTACAAGAGATTTGTTTTTATGAAGTTTTTCAGCATTAACTCTCATATGTGTAGGGCTTGAGTGACCAGTCTGTGAGGCAAAACATACTAGAGCATTCCAGTAAAAGCATCCCCTGTCTTTAGTGAAGATCTTCAAATAAAAAAAATAAAAAAAAAAAAAAAAAAGCTAAACAAAACCCCAAGAAACATTGTGGCAGGGATGTAACAGGATCAGATTTGTCGGTTGTAGACTGGGCACCCTGACTGAAGGCAGGAGCAGCTGATGACTAGTGTGAACTCCAGCCAGACAGCACTGTTTGTATAAAAATAGTTGATGACAAAGAGGAAGGGAGACTCACATATAAGTAGCAAGTAAAAAAATATCCAGTTATGAATTAAGATTATGTCCTGGGCTCAGCTATAGCAGTCATTTTTCTCCTTAGTAGCTGGTGCAGTGCTGTGTTTTCAGCTATAGTTTGAGAATTCCTCAAATTGACCTCTTACAGATGGAAACCTTTCTGCTCCTAAGGGCCAAAGGTGAGTTTTGCATTATTCTGCAGGACAAAGAGGAACACTTACCATAATAAAACCATGAGGATAATAAATGCAGAGACAAGAAACATGTAAAGTTGTCTCCAGCTGCATGTAGACTGACACATGAATTTTCAAGTTCCTCCTGGATTCTTTATCTGGCAACAGGGTTTTTTTTTTTTATTTCTTCAGTGGGGTGTATGAGAAAGTGGACCAAGAGATAGTGGTGACCACATGGGTACATTATACAATCGTGGAATCATAGAATGGTTTGGCTTGAAAGGGATCTTAGAGATCATTTAGTTCCAACCCCTCTGCCATGTCCACTTCCCAGTAGACAAGGTTGCTCAAAGCCCTGTCAAACTTTGCCTTAAACACTGCCAGATATCCTGCATCCATAACTGTGGTGGTGCCTCACCACCTTCACAGTAAAGAATTTATTCCTCATATCTATTCTAAATCTATCCTCTTCTAATTAAAGCCATTCCCCCTTGTCCTGTTACTACATGCCCTTGTAAAAAGTCACTCTCCAGATTTCTTATAGGCCCTCTTTAATTACTGAAAGACTGCTCTAAGATCTCCTTGAAACCTTCTTTCCTGTAAACTGAAAAAGCACAGCTCTCTCAAGATGTGCTCCCTTGATCATCTTCATAGCCCTTCTCTGGAGTCACTCCAACAATCCACATTTCTGAGAGCACATTTCTCAGGTGACTCCAGGGAAGTATTTTTGTCTGGATTTTTCAGCCTCTGGTAAACCTGTAACTGATAACTGATCACAATTATCTTGGAATAGCATGCCCAGATCTCACTGGTTTGAAAGTCACAGCCTGAAATGAGTTCTCTGTCTTCAGTTTAGTATATGTAACATGTGATGACTAAGCCTCCTGCCTTTCTTCTTTCTGACTACAGAGATACTCCTTTGGGAAAGGCTTAATTTTGTATCTGTGTATAGAAATTACTTAGCAAAGTGGAATACTCTCTTCCTTCATATTTCCTGAATAAATTGCCAAAAATCCTTAACAATATTGACTACACATGTTCCTACCAACCAGTGTGATCATAGGTATGTTTGGCAGGAGTACCTTGTTCCCTCAAAGATTTGTAAGCCTCAAAGTTTCTCTCAAAATCTTGCTGTCCTGATTGTTGGCAGGGAGCAGAAGGGTATTTCCACACCTGCGTAAAATAGCAAGGATGAGGCTGCTCACACTAGCACAACTTCTCTGCTTTCGCAGAAGAGGTGCAATTAATGCTTTTTAATGGAAATTAAATTGTATAGCAGTTGGTGATCCAAAATGCTGACCAAAAAAAAAGGATTCTAATGAACTGTGCAATCCTCTTAATTTAGTTAGTCTACATAATTAGATTTCTACCTCCTGCTCAGCTTAATAATTGCACAAATGCCCTATCTTGAAAACCCATCTTTACACCCTAATAGAAAGGTTTAAATTATACTGACCCACTATGCTAATATTAGTGATCAATAGCACTACTTCATCCCGTATATATTTAAAGAACTGTCCGTATTGTTTTACTGTCACTTTAATTGGATCTATGGTTATACTCAGCTCTTCCAGGTGTTGCAGAGATGGGGAGGATTGCTTTCTTTCTGACTGCTTGGGACGGTTAGAATTTTGATTTCTCCCTTTTTTTCATTTGCTTCATCAGTGTTTGAGGAGAAAGTGAGCAATCCCCTGTTCTCTAAATAATTCCTTGGTAGTAGCTTAAGTTTACAAAGTAGTAGCTTGAGACCAGCCAGCTGGTGAGATCAGCTCTTCTCATGCCGCATGGTGACATGTGAAGACTACAAGGTCACTGATCTATACTGGTTGAGTATCTGGCCTTATAAATCTGCTAATGCATGTGTATACCTGAGATCTACCTTCTGGTGTCAATGCCATGACCAACATCAGTGAATAAGTACAGTTTTGTCTCTGAGAGAGGCAAGGTCAAAAAATCATCCCTCCTGTTCAAGAAAAAAAAATTCTTCTCTTGACCTTGGACACGTGGGTTTTTCAGTCTGTTTCAAGACCAGTGATTAAAATATGGAATCTAAAAGACACTTATGAAACTGTAGATCTAATGTGCTCTACAGGAAACATTAATAATTGCATGTCATCTTGGACCACTCTGCATATATTATCGGTCTTGTTACCTTTAATAACATCACCACCCACTCTGTTCATGCAACAGAGTGGTAAGCTCACAGACTGGGATCACACAGGCTGCAGTATATTTGTCTATTTATTTATTTTATAACTGAAGAGATTTTATTACTTTTAGTGCTTCAGAGTTTTGGAAAAAACTAGATATATAATAATTGAGTTACAAAAAAAGGAGCTGTTGAGCTTAAACCCCATAAGGGTTTTTCCTTAGTGGTGCTCTTCTTTATTATCTCTGTTTATCCTGCAATGTTATTGGAGTTATCACTCTAAAGAAAGCCAGGAAAAAGTGCTGCTAATGTCAAACCAGTATGCCACAATTCCTGTCAAATCCTCTTCGTGTTAATGATACTAGCTTCACTGCCACTCAAGTTTTTTCTTCTGTTGTACCTCTGTGATTCAGAGGTCATTTCAAGTCCCTTCCTTTTGATTTCTCCAAGCAGAACTGTGCTGAAGTTTTCCCATACATGATGAAAAGTATCTGCCATACAAAAGCATCTGCCAGAAATTCTGTCAGCTTTCTTCTCACATACATCTGTAGTCATATGGGCAGACCGGACAACAGTTCATGTTCATATTCACTGCACATGAAAGAAACAGAGAAATCTCATCAACTTACAACATGGCTTTGTGGGATACTGTGAAATAGTCTGGGAAATGATTTGCTGCCATAGCAAAGCTACTGAGATCTAAGGCTGGAGTCCTTTGACAGCTTTCTTTACCAAAGTTTTCCTTTACTGGAACAAATCCATTGCTCCCCACAGGGTGGTAATGATGCTACAGTTCCTTGGATGACCATGAACTTACATCAATTCAAATATTTTTTGAACCATGAAGCTGGGATATGAAATGTAATTGCAAATGGAGACCTTCCAGTTTCAAAATAAAAAAAAAAAAAAAACATTTTAAGCAAGCTCTGGAACAGTCCTAGGTAGCTGCATACAATAGCAAATCATTTTTCTGAGAGAGGAAAAGCACAATATTATTTCAAGCCATGAGAAGCAGGCATGGCTCCTGATTTGAAAAATAATTACTTCATGTCATGGACAGGAAGACCAAGAACTTTTTTCTTAGCATTTCAATGCATAGATAAGAACATGAGCGAGTTTTTTCTATCCTTAAGTGGTACGACCACACAGTGTACATGAGGTGCTCACTTAAATATAATTGTCTTCGCTTTACAATATCAAGTAGCTGGCCTAAACACAGGAAAGGCAAAACATCTCAGGGGGATGGGGAAGGGGGCTCACCTTACTGTGTGAACGCCTGGAACCAGGCTCAGCAAAGCTCCTGAGAACACTGTGAAACAAAGCAGCTAGGAAAGCAGCCCCTATTATGTCAGATCATCCTAAATATGCAAATCATCTGGTTTCAAGGGAAAAGAATATATATATGTGTGTGTATATATATATATATATATATATATATATATATATATAGTCCTCATTAGCAAAAGTGCAGACCCGGTGATGTGAAGAGGCTTGTGTTAACTGATTTTATAGATGGAGTTGGCCTTGCAGTATGCGTGCTTGGCAGCTAAAAAAAAGTCAAGTTTTTCCACAGAGTGCACAACTTTTGCAGGTTATATATTTATTTCAGGCTGATGATCTCCTGATTATAGCATGTCCTTTTGCTGCAGCAGTTGTTGATCTTTGCAGGGAAAAAAAAAAACAAAAACAAAACAACAACAAAACAAACCACAGAACTGCTATGTGGAAACCAAGGGGCTGTTATTTTGTAGTGACAGGAAAGGTGCACCAGCATGTGGATTTATTCTTATGTGACACATAATTCCTTAGAAATTATTTTTAAAACTGGGCTGAAACAAATCACAAGGAAGACTCAGAGAAGCTGTCATATGACAAACCTGCTTGCAGGGAAAGTTGAAGGGCATAAGGACCATAGCTTCAACTACTGAGGCAGGAGGAGAGAAGGGAGAAGAGCATCTCCTGCGTGGCCCATTCAGTGACTAAACCCCTCTGCCTTCAATGTCAGATGCTTTCCCACTGCAGCATGTAGTGAGTGGGCTTACACACACACGCACAAATCCTGGCTGAGGAAAATCTTTCTGGATGCTCTGTAGACCTGCCTCATTGCTTCTTATTGTAGTTTGCTGACACTATGGGCATTTATAAATCTCCATAATACCAGGCATTATCTCTACTTATAAATGTTCCATCACTAACATTCTTAGACCATCACGACTATGGCAATATTATCCCCACTATATAATTTGTGTTTTCAGCGCTTTGTGCCAGTAGTTGGTTCTGCTGCTGGCAGTCTAAACCAGAAGGTTTAGACTAATGACCTTTTAAAAACCAGGCATAGTGTCTGTCTTTATTCTGGGCTATCCAGGCACTCCATATAGTGATCCTATCCCACCACTGCACTGAGCAGATAGTAACTTCCAGAAGTGAAGACAGAAAGTCTTGGCAAAGAGCCTCTCTCATATACTCTCTCCTGATATATTGTCCTCCAGAGGGGAAAGGGTAGAAGGCCACTTGCTTATGCTGGCTCTCTCTGCCATGTGAGCTGGTGTCACCACTTTATTTACTGTCTGTGTTTGTGGAGGACAAGGCTATAGGTTCTGCCATTGATTCTGCATGTGTACAGTTGGGTGATAGACACATTAAGTTATCCCTTCACTAAAATCTCCTGGACCCAGATTTATTTGTTTATCATCTGTTATGCCCAGCTCTCAGGGAAGCAAAACTTTCTATTATGCTTAAGAAACACTTTTCAGCTTTTCATCCAAATCAAGAATCTGTTACATTGTGTTCCCCATTTCGTACGCAAACAGCTGATGTGCAGCTTCAGCTACGCAGGATTCAAAGGCATCTACTTTATTTCTCACACTGGATATTGCAGCTGGGGTAATAGACTGAGATGAGTGGCAGCCCTTCCTTCAGTGAGAATTGATAATTCTGAAGTGAGATAATTTCTTTGTCCTGTGTTCTGTGGGTATCTGACATGACAGTCAAATGCCCTTCCTGCTGCCCCTTTCACATTCACTAAAATAAAATATGTTCTGCCACCAATTAATCATTGCAGTGCATTCAGGCATATATCTGCTCTGGATGACAGTTAAGAGCTTCAGCTCCAAGAATTACCTACCATGTTAATCAAGGAGCTTCTCATGCTAGACCTCATTTTTCTGAGGCTTTCAGTGCTCATGAGAAATGAGAATATTTGGAATAACTTGTTGATATGACCTGTTAAAGATCTTGGTTTGCAGTTTGCTTTACGGTGGTTTTGCTTTAAATTCAGCCTGGCACTCTAAGTCCCTTTAAGCAATCCTGCCACGTTTTAGGAAGTGTACAAAATATTCATGGCTGCTGCTGTGCTATTCACATAGTGATCCTTTCCTTTTCATCCAGAGAAGAAAAAACACTGTTTAGACTGAGAGGTACAGTTCTTGAACTGCAATATGGTGCAAAAGACACTGCTTTTGCCAGCCATCTAAAATCCACAGGTGAAGCTTATTTCATTGGCTAAGCTGATAATCATGCCAGAACATGTATAGAACAGATAACATGTTCTGTTTCACAATGATACCTGAAATTATTATTAGCTTTTATAAGAAGTAAAGATGCCATCAGAAAGACTATGTTTTGAGCATATGCACAAGTCTCTTATGTTCAGTCAGTCATGATAAACTATCATCTTGGAGTTCATCTGGCTGCAAGCAAGCTGAACAAATATGTTTTACATAAGGCACAAAAACACAGTGTTGCAACTAAAAACCTGAATTATTATTTTTATCCCTGAAGGTCGATTTTTGTTTAAAATTCTAAGATATGGAGTTTTATACACTTTGCAATACAATTTATTCAGTTATTCACTTTGCAAATTTTCAAATACAAGTTTCAGAATCTGTTCAAAGATACTATGGAAACAGATTGATTCAACTTAAAGAGAAAGCAACTAATCCCCATAGAGCTGTGCTTCTATAATTATGTACTTACAGTTTTGGAAAATCAAAAGTAAACCTGGGAAAAATGTTCAGTTAATGTGAGTTACTCTAGTTTATCATTGCTATTAGGACAGTCTGTAGGAACTCTGAATGATAAGCTGTAACTTACTGTGCAATGCAGTGTCCTACAGAAAATAACAGGACAATGCCCATCCAAAATGGCTTGCTGTCTACATAGCTAAGACTCAAAAGAAAGGTGCATGAAAAAACATTATCTTATCCACTTTCAAATATGATGCCAAGACAGAAAAATGAAGTTTCTTAGCCAGAGACATTGAGAAAATCTGAGGAGGAACTTGCAACTGAGCTAAAGAACTCTCTTCAGAAATTTTCTACTGGACTGCCTTGTACTGGAAAATTGGATTTTCTATGAATGTGGCTTTTTCCTCATAGCAAGCACCACCTTTTCACATTTTTTTTCTATGAATTAAAAATGGAAAAAGCTAACATTATTTATTTTTCAAATAAAACAGTTCAGTTTTCAACCCACCATCTTGGAAATTTTACATAAAAAATATAAAACCTTATATGTCATCAACGACTACCATCATTCTTTGCTAAAAATTCCTATTCTGTAATTGGCTTTGGTGTTGAGATCCTACCATTTCAATAATCAACAGGCCATCTGTATGCTTCCTGAAAATTTGCCACAATTGTTTCAACAGCAATGTCCATCCAAAAGCAAGAACAGATCAAACTTATTCCCTTCCCCATGCAAACTATAAAATAATAGTGAATATTCATGGAGTTATTTCTGTGCAGTCTAGGAGAAGTAATGTGCCTGGAAGGTTATCTTTCTATTTAGTTTTTAATCTAGGTTGAACATATGATTGTGGAATATGTAATCCACTAGGGGAGAGGGGAAAAAACACCTTTACATTATAATAAGCAACAAATGGCTACAGTGGCCTAGGGAAAGAGCCATTGTGCCAAGTTTTTGTGCCAGGAGAGATTCTGGCACAGGGACAGTTCCCCGAGAGAAGATAGTTTGAATTAAATATATATATGCATTTGTATATCCCAGAACAGGCTTTTTCTCCTTGTAAAAGCATACCTTGAAGACTACAGTAGCCCATTTTCTTGGCATGCAGATAAGCTATGCTGGAGAGAGCAGACAAGTAATGTTACAGCAGAGCCATGCATTTCCTAAGGCCCTGGACAACTGAAGTCAGGGCAGTGAACAGCTATGTTGGCTTTGCATGGTTCAGTATTTGACCTGTTACTGAAGGGATTTCTTCTGAAGATAGCTTTATAGCCTTTTTGCACGAGAGAAATGGCACAACTGGGGCTATAATACAACTGAGAACTGGGCCAACAGTGTCCTGGAGCACATTAAGACAGCAACTGTCTGGGTTTATGCTTATATACAGCTGTTTCTTGTAGCTGTGGGAATTACAAAATGTACTCTGTTTTTACTGTCAGAGACCCTAATTTAAAACCATATCTTTAGGAACTGTAGAAGCAGTAAAAAAGGAAAAAAAAAACAAAAAACCAAAAACAAACAACAAAACACAAACCCAATAAAAAAGCAGAGTAATAGAACGTAGTTTGTGTCCATTGCTTCTTTCATCAAGCTAATAACTCATTCTTCTAGTTCAAAATGGCACACATCTCAGAGATCATAGCATGTAAGTATTTAAACGACTAGCTGCAAGTTAGAGGGCATTCATTTGCCTCTCATAGGGTGTAGAAAAAAAGGTTCTTTGAATTTGTAGGACTTTCCTGCACCCTTGGAAAGCGCATGGGAAATGCCCCTCTTTAAAAATAATATGAAAAAGAGGGGATGTGTGCTTTTTTTGAGAAAAGTAGTTTGTGTGTAAAAAATGTTTATAAAATGATCTTGCTCTTGTTATCAATTTATGCTTTATGTAAAAATGCAGTCTGCCTTTGAGCTAGTCATCTAGGAACCGGTGACATCATGAAATGCTAACAGAAGAAGAGTTAGGAGGGCAAAACCTCCAGTTTATATAAATTTCCATACTGCTAACACATGGGAGAGCCATTTCTTTACCAGAAAAAAAGAAGACTTAAACCTTAAGCAGAATTAAAGATTTTACCTCAAGACTACCTAAAACTACAGTTACATCCTGATAAGACTGAGCAGTTCCATTTTCATCCAGCTTCCTTGGTTTTGTTGAGTACGAGATCAGCATCTTCTGTAAGCTAAAATAGCATCACAGGACACTCTAGGAGAAGCCAGTCTGACACTGTCTCCTTACTCTGCATGTGTTCTTGGTCTTTCTTTATGGGCATCTCCTCAAAGCTATGGACATGGATTCTTTTTTTTTTTTATCACCTCACTGGTTGAAATATGCTTACTGGGCAGAGATGTACTTCTTAGATCAGTAGAGGATTCTTTCTATTTTATCACTTTCAGCAATATTAGATAGCTGTCCTCCAGATTTTTGACTCTTTTCTGAAGTGCATGACACACCAATATAAGGAATTTTTTTTTTCTTTTTTATAGTATTATTTCCACCATCGATTCCAGATGCCAAAAAATTGGTCATTACCTGATCCACTAGATGGAATTATAAGACAAATCTGGAATATCTTTCAAAAGTATATTATGCCCCATAAACAAAATATAATGTTGGAGAAGAATGTGGTCCTTAGTAAACCTGCTGAGATCCTTAATTCTAGGAACGACTGAAATATTTTTGTTACTATCTATATATCTTAAAATGATTAATGGCAAAACCAGCTTGGACCAAAGAAGTTGGTGATAGAGATTCAAACACTTCATATGTCAAGTTGGGCTCTGTAGCAGACACTGCTAGCTAAGGTTTTTCTAAGTTTCGAAACAGAAGCCAAAGCTACCTTTAGTGTCTCACTTATTCCTGTAAGCTGCAAGCTGCAATAAGCAACCAAAACCACCAGTAACATTTTCATTACTTCAAATATGAAGGACAGGAGACATAGTTTCAGTAGCTTAACATAGCTTATTCAACTCAGCTTTAAATATCTTAGAAGCTGCTATAAGTTAGGTGTTTGTTTTCATTGCTTACCTCAATTAACATAGGGATTGGCTGCAGAAAGTGCTACAGCTGGCACAGCTTTGAGGAACATATGTTAAGAAAACACCAGTTTGCCTGGAAGCTGATTTTAATGGGGAAGCTTTGTGGCTGAGAGCAAAATGGGAAAAAGATTCAGAGCTTTCTTCTTTAAGATGTTTTTTGAATTGCAAACCAACTTTCTTTTTTCTTGCTGTCTGAAAGATAGACAGAAAGCTCTGATACTGCAGAGGAAAATGCAATTTAGTAAGATTGCTTAATGTTCTCTGTTAAAGGAAGGGAGAAGTTGTAGTGATTCTATTCTTTGTCGGGCTCTAAGGAAAGACTGGAGAAGATGAGAGATAGAAGAAAGACAAAAAGACCAGACAACTATGAGTAATATACCTACCTACAAATAAAGAGATCACTTAGTTAAAGGGTAACGGTGACAGCTGAAGCCTTAGATGTGATAGACTGATGCCACTTAAGTACAATATGTGGAGAAAACATCATTATTTGTACAGAGGTGAAGGAAATGGGAATATCATTTATCGGCAATTTGTGGAATAAGTGGCTCATCTTGGTCTGCTGTGGCCTAACCTATGATCAAATACCTTACCTTTTTGAGAGCAAGTGCGTTGAATCTGTAGTGTCAGAGAAACAGAGGAGGTACCAACCATTACCAGGAGCTGTACTTCTGTCTCTGGAATGTGGAAGACAGTGACTTTTGGGGATCTTTGTTTCTACTTTTTTCCCCTGTCCTCCTTGAAATACCCGTGCTTAAAAGCCATCAGTCACCATCAAGTGTGGGATTTCTGGTGACAGAGTGTAAACTAGGAGCAAATACCCATTCTGAAGCAAAAATGTTCTAAGTCCTTCGAAAGTAGCTTTGTCATTGCTGCTCTAAGATCACTGTGGGACAAGATAACAAGAATAGTAGTCTCACTATCACCATTAGCTCACTCAATCCTGCACCTGCAAAAACTTAACACTCTGGTTTAAAAGACCAATAGATACTCAAACAATTACTAGTTATAACCAAATACTTGTGCTACGAAGACTGCGAGAACTAAGGACCCAACTACTTGTCTGAACAAAAGTGATTCAAGGATATAGAACTTTCTGAAACACATTAGGCATTTAAAGATTACTATTCAAGATAGAAAATAAGCAGACCATATGTGAACTTCCTAGTTTTTCAGTCTCTTGTGCAGTGTAAGGGAGGGAATATTGTGCTCTCATGCTTCATTTAGTTTCTAGAAAGATCCTGGGTTTTGGGAAATGTTTGCTGATCCTGCTGGCAGTGCAAACAGAAATAGACAGTCTCATTCAATTAAATGATAAAAATCTATTACCACCATGCCAAAAAATCTACTCAAGGTAAATAACACACGGAGAAGAAGGCAGATGGATAGTTGTCATTTCTGCCTTTGGCAGGTGCCGCCGAATTCTCTCTCAGGCTGATGCAAGTCAGTACCAAGGGGTGGCAACATGAAGGGGGAAAGTAATTTATTCTTCTTAAAAATCTTAAGTGACAAATTTAAAAAGCCAAAAGGATGATTTTGGCATAGTTTCTCAGCCTGCGCAAAAAAGCTTAAGGTAAACTTCACTTTGTATGACTTCCTTTGAAGATCTTTTCTATGAGAAAATTGACCTTTATAGGGATGACGAATTAATGGACCTCACCAACATGGGACTGGAAAGACTCTTTCCATCTTCTACATTGTGCAAATTCTATAGGCTCTTCTGTACTCCAATATACTTTGGAGTTACAAAATAAATTTTCTCTTCAGGTAGGAGAAAGAATAATAATCCAGATGAATCTAGAATGAGCCAAAGGTTGTACTTAGGCAAAATAAAACACTGAAAATATATAGATCTAATCTTTAGACAAGCAAAAACAAAGGAGAATTCCCAAAGGTGATGAGTCTAAATGAAATAGCCTTTGTTAATCTATAAAACATGTCTAATCCTGGTAGGTTAGGAGGTGGTAGTTAGAGGTTAAATTGCTCTGCTGTTGATGTGCCTTATTGCTCAGGTAATGGTATCCCTTTACCATGGTAATGGCATACATAAAAAACTAAAGAAAAAAGAAAGAAAACCAGCAGAATTTCTCAACATCTCATAAAGGTTGTCAATTAGATGAACACACTGAAAATTTTTTATGAAAACTGGCACTTGCTACATTCTGGCTATAACCTATTGTTATCTCTTTAAAATATTTTTGTGGAAGGTCAGTGTAGTTAACTTCAGCTGTTTATTTTAACTTCTTCTCCTGAATGAGTTTGACAGTACACATTTTTTTGATTTTAGAAATAGAAATCCTTTTCTGAAGAAGAGGAAAAAAAATGTATATTTACTACAGTGCAATTGTACTAATGGTAAAGGTGTGTGTTAGCAAAAGACTGGAAATTTGGGCATGCATTTATCAATACAACTTGAATAGCCTAACCCTTTCAATCCCACTGCTTTTAGGACTTTCTTATTAATGTAACCTCAGATTGATTTGGTATGCATATAGTGTGTGTGTATACATATCTGCATGCATATTGCTAGCCCAGAAACCTAGAGAATCTGTTGGAATTAGTTTTCCAAAGGTGGCACTTTAAGAATGCATGTGGGTTTTATTTTAGCTGCAAAGTGGTTAAGAAAGGTTCAACTGCAAAGAAATTAGTAAGTAAAGTAAATCAGTGGGAGATTTTTACACCAGCTGAAGTGAAATCTTACCCTTTGGGAAAGTTCAGAAGAGCTGAAGAGATATCTTTTCATTCAGGAGAAACAGCAGTGATCAGCTCCAGCTGTCTCTCTCAGTAAAGGCAATTACAGGTCTACTTCCCAACACTGACATCTCATTTTCTGTAAAGTTAGGATAGCATTTAATTCAATATCTCCCAGTGGTGTTGTATATGTAATTTTTTAGGTTTTAATGAAAGTTAACCATAAAGCCATAACACACGCTGAACCTCTCCAGTGCAAGGAAACAGGAATTGATTTTGACAGCTCTTGTAGCTGTTATGTTTTAATATACTGGGATAAACAGGACTGTCGCCTATTTGAGTGCTAAATGGGAAAAAAGAAATTGGTATCTGTGTGAGGAAGTATAGGATAAAATGGCTTTATAAGTTTATTACAGTCATTCATGAACCTGTCAGAATTGGTGACTTCTTGTGCTAAACATGATAGACAAAGAATACCCAGAAGGAGGGGTATCTTGATGAGAACTGATCCTTCTTTCTAAGTCATATTGGCAAGAGAAAGAAGACAAAAGGAGAATTCCCTTGGTACATGCTATTCAGTCTTCTCTATTTTCTCCTTTATTAAGTCTCTGCTCCCTGTCATACAGGATATTTTCCTCAAGAATAACACAAACCTGGCATACTCACATGCTCACTCATTCTTTTTCTGAAAATAGTATTATGACAATTTCTAGAAAAAAAAATTGAAGGGTGTTATTTTCTTCTTTTATGCCCCCATTCTGGCTTCTTGTTTCTTCTGCAACTCAGAAAACCTGAATCAAGTCAGAATTTTAGCATACCTTTGTACAAAGCTCACCAAGTCCCAGAAGACCTAGAAAAAGAGGCATATAGAAAGAGAATTAGAGATGTAGGCTAAAAATTAGAATAAAGGAAAGAAACTTATATACACTTGGGACCTTCTCAAAACTTCCAGCAAAAATAAAAATCACTGTTCAGGTCAGTTTGGTAAGGATTCTGTTTCTAGAGATACAACAAAGGTCTCTTCCTATTCTGACAGGCGGAGTTTCTACCCAAACTTAAGGGGAGGACATCACTAAGTGTCACGGAAAAACTTCTGTGTACAAGACTCCCATTATACTTAGGTGGAGCCAAGAGGATTTCCAGTGACATTTGAAACTCTAACATATAAATGGGTTTATGTGCGTAGCTATCTTTAGCTGTGAACAAAGCATGAACTTATGAAAACTTACATAGGTGTCATGAATGGAGTTGAGAACTTGATGTAGGAGTGAGTACTTAGGGTGAAACCTTTGATCAATAGGCTTATCCCAAGAATGTTAAGTTTTATTGCCCTGTGATGCGCTCAAATTCAAACACACATGGATTTTTTTTTTTTCATTGAAAGCAATAAAATCTGAGGTAAACTCTGGATACCAAATATTCATCTATATTGAAACTGTTCAAACCTCCAGCTTTCCATGACAGCTGCAATGCAAATTTGATTTACAAGTACAGGAATGCAATAAAAGGAGAGGAGGAAAGAAATTGAACAGAACATTTGAACAACCTCCTTATATGCTGACAAGTTCCTGTACACACAGATTTCAGTAAAATTCTTCATTTTTAACATTGAAATGAATCTCTCAACACATTTGTAGTCTCTCATGCCCACCTGCTGTATATCTCAGGGACTCCTCTATTGAGATCTTGCTCCTGTGGACTGCATCGATATCATACGAACCGGGGATATTGTTTCTTCTCTATATTACTCTGAATTACAGAGGATTTTTACTCATGAATTGTTGTGTTTCCACCAGAATCTCCTCTGGGCCTTCTGCTACTGGTTCAGTTCTTGGAAGTAACTCCTTGGGTGGGGTTGTAGTCTTAAATAGGGCATAATTTCTGATGCTACTCTTTCAAAGTGTTTTATATTATGTTTGCTTTAAATCTGTGTCACTTTACTGCTTTTGAATAATGCACTGTTTTTTCTGTTGCTTGCATAATCTTTTCTGTGCTTCCAGAATGGGTGTGCCATTTCTGTACTAAATGTAAATAATTCAGCAGTGATAAGAGGTTAGGATTCAGGTTTTGACAATCAAATACAGGTAGGTGGAGGCACTTCTGAAAGAGTACTATGAGGGTATGAGCTCTTTTAACCTCTTCACAAATAGCACACAGCTTCTTCTGTGGCAAGTAAAGGAAGCATGAACAGGACAAGGACATCAAGGAGGCTTTCTACGGCAACTGATTTGTGGATGTCAAGGTTTCCACTCAGTCTGAGAGATTGCAAACATGTTGATAGCTTTAATTTAATCTCAAACTGTAAAATTTACCTACAAAAATAGTAGTTAATTCTTATATATGTCATGTAAGTCCCCTGTATCACAATGTGCTTGTTATCAACCAGAAATGTTAAATTGCAAAAAATGTGTGAAATTAGAATATGGTAACAAAGCTGAAACTGAGGAAACACATCCTTCAATTAGTTTATATATATATGCACTTTGTTTCTAGTAATGTGCCGTTGACTGAAAAGTACTCTTCTCTGGAGGTCATTCTACACCTCAGTGGAGTTATTCATGAGCCATAGATTAAAACCTTAAAGAAAGAGCAGCAAAGTTCATACCACTGCTGATGTACAGAACGGTCTCTAGGAATACATCTTGGTCTATGTCAATAGCAAAGCTTTAAGTAACGTGAAAACTGCGTACTATCTTAGTAGGTATAGGCAAAACAAACATCAATAAGCATGTAACTGTTTTTTTTTGCTACAGATCTTGAAAGAGATTACACAAAGACAGCTGTAACATTTCTCTGGAAATTCAGCAACAGAGTCTCCTAATCAACTGACTAGTTTTACTGCATCAGAAAATGTTTTTAATGCATTCAGTAAAACATTACAACTGAATGCTAGAATCTGGGCTTTTCTCAGTTTATATATGCTTTATGTTTTGTACTTATGTCAGGCATGAGAATCAGACAATCTCAACAGAAACCACAACCTAGGACATCTATGACCATCTTGGTCATGCCACAAAGGCCAGGTAAATCCTACATTAGGAATGGTTTCTGCACAGAGATGTTCAGCACTGTACACCACACAAGGTCTTGAAAAGGCAGGTATCCTTCCTTAAATCTTCCTGCCTTTTCAATGCTTAACATTAAATGTCTCATCTTATTTGTCTTTTTTTTTTTCCCCAGATCATGAATTTAGTGTTCACATCTCTGCTCTCAGCTTCTTCTTCTGTTAGCATGTCTTTCTCAGTCACTCCTCTGCAGTGGCCAGTTTTCATCCCCTCCCTCCACCTTTGTTTTTGTGCTGGGCAGAGATTCTGATGTGTGTGGTGGGTGGAGTTTATTCTCTGTCTGCCAAATAATCTAATCTCCCCACAAGGAAAGATTTAACCCTTTAATAGGGCATTTTCTCCACAGATCCAAAGAAAAGAATGAAAGGCCTGTGTTCCTCCTACACGTGTAGAAGTGACTCCAGCCTACTATGAACTTAATTTCATATTAAGACTTTTCCAGATATGTGAGGAACCACAGTTTTCCAGACTCTTAGAGATTTTGTTTTCTTGTGTGTCGATCTCACAGTGCTACATGCCATGATGTCTGACAACGTTCACACAGCAACTGTCTGAACATCCTTAAAGTTTTATCTGCATCTGAAAACTTCACTGGATCAATTTTTAGTTTTCATCTCTACAACTGATCAGAAGCAGTGGATGACTGTTAAATGGAACAATTCAATGGATGACACAATCATAGAATAATTCAGATTGACAAAGATTTCAGAAGGTCATCTTGTCCCATCTCTTGTTCAAGCCAGGCTCAACACTAAATTCAGACCATACTGTTTGTTTACAAATGATGAAGTATAGTCTCCAGGCTATCAAGTACAAGTACTTTTGTAAACAACTAGGCAATGGGTCTTTCTAAAAAAAGAATGAGAAACCTGACCCTAGAAAAACTTTCTTCCTAAACTATCAATTACTTGGGCTCCATGCTTGGAGTTTGCTACTTTAACAGAGTCTGTAGAAAACAGGCAGCCTTACAGAATCAAGTAAATTTGTGATTTGCCTGGTGTCTCTGCACAAATAGCCTGCACTTTAATGTTCCCACTATAATGTTTTAAGAACTCCTTCCGTGTCCCCGGTTGCTCACTTTTTGTTGTTGCATTGTTTGTCTTTTCTGTACCATTTTTCTTCTTTCACTGTTCTTGTCTTCTTCCTCTTTTTTTGTCCCTAAAGGCATAGTGCTGCAGGCACTAGCAGTGCCTGATCTAAGGATATCATAGTACAGTGAACTGTTTAATCCTCCTAGACATTTCCCTATGGCAAATATCAATAAAAAAAAATTGTTGAGGGCAATTCATGTCATCTAATAAAGAATTTCATCAGGAAATCTTATTTAAGATGGCAAGACTGTGCACTTCCCATATGATACACATGACGCTATAACATCTTGGCTATCACAGATTTTTAGTTCTTCTCTGAGATTATTTCTCCTGCCTAGCTCTTATTTGAACTGAAAACAGTTCTCATATTCTCCCGTTGATGGGGTGAGGTAGTCTGCAAAACAAATTTTTATTCCTCCTGAGCTATGCTCAGCAGTGATGTTCTCCTGCTCCTAGAACTAGGCCCATCAAGAAAACAGTTTGGGCAGTACCTTCAAAGACAACTTTTCACTAGAAGAAAGTAGAACAAGATTTTGCATTAGTAGTGTGAATGGATCTCAGAAAACTTGCAGAATAAGGAAATCTAGTGCTAATATTTCAGATGTAAATGGGTTAAATCTGTCCGTTAATGCACTGCAGTGCAGTGCTGGTGGAGGAATACCTCTTTCCTCCAGTTGAAGTTTCTGGTATTCCTGAGCAAACTGAGCTTAAAAAACTCCATTGAATTGCAGTACAAAGGTAATGAGAAGATTCTCCTATCCCCTCTCTCCATGCTCTAGCTAGGTTGGCTGAAAGAGGGGGGTTCTTAAGGTTTCTTCAGACTGATTTCTTATTTTATATGTCCTTACTGCATTGAAGATTTCCCCTAAAATCAGCTGTTTTGCTCACCTTAGCGTATTCTGCTAGTTTGTTACTGAGGCAGCAGCTGCATGACCAGTGTGAAGATTTGAGAATTATTTAAACTGAGTACATTTTTAAAATAGATAATGATTTTTATTAATGTAGCCTCTTTATCTTTGAACTGAATATAGCGTTCACCTGCAGATCACTGCTGACTGAGTTAGGCTCTTATATTAGTGTCTTTTGTACAACTCACATACACATAATTTTCTCATTAAAATTTACTTGGCAATATTTATTAACATATTTTTTCATTTTCTTTGGCCTAATTATGAAGAAGTCATTGTCTACACGCAGCTTGTCTAATCATGATGTCTATTAGAAGCTATTGAAACTTTTTCAGAGAAAATTGATAAAATAGTGCAATCTCATAAAGTGTTTTCTTTAATCCTATACACATGGTTTTTCCAAAATACTGACCTCTAACGGTATTGCAGCTGTATGTTAGATATTTTATATATGCATCCAGTTCTCCTTGATGAATAAGGTTTTGATTCCTTTAATGACATCTTGGCCAGGAATTTAACATAAAGTTTAGTAAAAGCATCATTCTTAGATTAAGCCAACATTAAACTGTGTTGAATATACCAATGCTTTCATTGTTCTGAAATAACTGTGGTACTACAAAATGATCTTTAAGGACCCTTGCAACCCAACCCATTCTATGATAAAGCACTCCAATAAAATTTGATGTCTACCAGTATTCCAATATATCTTCATCAGTGTTGATGTGTTTGTCCAAGATGATGGACAGTTAGAAAGGAATAAAGGAATAACCAAAGTGGTGATATTAGTGGCTCACCCATGCATACAACATTTTTCTTTTTTCTTTTTTTTTTTTTTCTTTTTTTTTGTTATGCTTGATATTTGCAACTAACTTTCTGAAACTGTGACCATCCACATTTTTGGAAGTCGCTTTCTACTGATAGTCATGCAGATAGCATTAATTTTCTTCGGTGTTTTCTGTAGAGCCTGCATAAATGGACTGCAAACATAGAAGTAAAATTATGTTTACATGTGAAGTATTCCTCAAAAACTGTTTAGCTAGCACAGTGAGCCTATATCTGTTCAGATGTATCCATCAGACCAAGTCTTCTTTTGTTGTGGGTTGTCTAACAAAAATGATTTATAAACTTCTGTATCTTTTTTTTTTTTTCCTCATTTATAATGTTTTCTGGAGTTGTAATCTCTTGCTTATGTCCTTACTACGTAATTTCTCATGAAAGTATTCCACAGTGTGATTTCACCAGCTGTTGTATGAGGTAGATGCACTTAGCCTATAAGATTTCCTACTAATCCATGTTTCCAATCATTATGCATGAAGCTATATATTTGTTATTTCTCGGTGATTAAGATAGTTTGTACAGTGTTGACTGAAAGGTTAAGGGTGCTTACTTTTTTTTTAAATCTAGACAGTCACATTAGTAAGTGCTTCTTGTACTGTGCTATGGGTCAGTACTTGTCATTCAAGAGTTCTTCTTTCATCTGTAACTACATACAGCAAGGTACTACAGGACCCTTAGAAAGAAAGAGATTAAGGTGTAATAGTATTTTACTGATATGAAATTCAGTGATTCTGGTCTAGCTGGCCACATATCATTCCTGCCTTGTCCTTATCAGTTTTCCACCATGCATCATGAGCAAAAGTGGCAGGAAATCTGGCAGAGAGAATAGGTTTTTGACACACTCAAGCCAAATTCTAAATAATCCAACAAAACAGCAAAGCACACTGATCTACTATCTTTCTTGTGACCTGCATTTCTTCATTTTTGGTTAACCATGTGACAACATGCATTTCACCCCTAGGGTTTACCAGAACATTAAGGTACATTTTTCAGATGTCTGAGGTGCTATTTCCAATGCTTCTTCACCATGATTTTACATTAGCATAAAAATACCAAGCCACTCAGATTAATGTTTTCTGCCAAGAAAGACACAAACCCCATACAGGTTGGCCTTAAAGGTACATAATCAAGCTAAAGTACATGAATACAATGCTGAAGCAGACCAAGGTTTTCCATAATGAACATCACCTGTTTTTTTCTGTATTTTCCTTAAAATCAACTGGCTTAGCTAGTCACATCACTGTTTCCAAAACAGGTATTGCTCTAGCACTGTATAGAAAATTTTGAATCACCAAAAATGGTGATTAACTTAATAGATATCTCCAAAGTGTTGAAGTATTTGTCAAACTTTTCTACCATTTCAAATGAACTTTTCAGAATTCCCTGACCATTTCATCAGCAAACACAGTGCACCTGCCCTGAGCATATGTTTTCTAGGCAGAGACAAACAGACCCATCATGAGGATGGTCTCCTCACTGCTCAGATACTCCATTTGTTATGGATATTTCAAAGCACTGAATTAGAACAAAAATCTGTTTTCAGCTTCCAAATCTAAAAATACTGTTTTGCTCCTGGGTTATATTACAGAAGAGTGTAGACTTGTTCCTATAAAACCACATCATGAAAAGTTCTTCATCTGTTCAAGGGTGGGAACTTAAATTATGGGATAAAATGCAACCAGTTTCCTTGATGGGGCATTGTTCTTAATGGTCTATTTCAGCTTGACTCAGGAATCTGATTGCAAGGCAAATAAGAGCAGTTTGATGGTGAAAACCAGTTTCTCTTTAAATGTTAAAATTTGTTGTATTATGATTTCATTCATGATGATGTATAATATTAATGCCTTACACTTGATATATAAGAAATATGCAAAAAATGTATAAATGTCATCAACTTTTGAAAAATACTCAGGTGTCATAGAAAATATTTGTTTCCTGAGAAATACAATTTACATAACCATTCCTCAAAAAGCTTTGTTTAAACTTTTTCAGGAGAGCCAAAATACATACTTGAAGACACAATAAGTAACTGAGGAAGTACTGCATTAAAAAAATAGATTCCCCTTTTCTCCTGCAGCTTTCCTAAACTGCAAGTCATCAATCTGTCTTCTCAGAAAATTTCTGAAAGCACTATGCATGAGTTACTGCATATACAACTGTCCTGGGTTCAGCAGTAGCCGTCATTTTTTCTCATTCTTAGTAGCTGTTACAGCACTGTGTTATTGACTTCTGGCCTGGGAAGAGTGCCGCTAATACCAATGTTTTTAGTTGTTGCAGCAGTGTTTAGTCTGACCAAGGACTTTCTGAGTCTCATGTTCTGCCAGCGAGGAGGGGAAGCCAGGAGGAAGCAGAAACAGGACCTGATCCAAACTAGTCAAAGAGGTATTCTATGCCACTGCAGGTCATGCCCAGGATATAAAACCTGGGGGCAGGAGCCAGTAAGAGTTAGCTCAGGGCGGTGAGCAGTTGTATTCTCTTCCCTTTTATTTCTCTTGTCATTATTATTACTGGTGGTAGCAGGAGTGATTTGTGTTATACCTTAGTTACTGGACTGTTCTTATCTCAACCCGTGGGAGTTACTTTTCTTTGATTCTCCTCCCCATTCCTCTGGGGAGTGGGGGGGAAGAAAGACTCCAGAGACTGTGTGGTGTTTCTGAGCTACAACTGGGCTTAAACCACGGCAACAACTTAATAAATAGGTTTTAATAGTCTCCACACATGCTTTATAGAATATGCAACATAAATTAGAAAATGTAACATTAGTTGAGCAGAGAAAAATATTAAATAATTCAATACAGTTCTAAAGTCCAATTAAAATATTGATATTTTGGTTTGTATCTATGACAGAATAAATCTATTGGTACCCCTCATAACCCTTCTCTGTCACTCTGCCTTAGTTTAAATCTAACTTAATCTCAAAGGTAGCAACATAACTTTTACACATCCATACTTAAAACATATGTGTGTATAAACATTGTCCATGATCTTTTTTTCAGAAATGATTTCACAGTCTCTGGGTTATGATTACACTCTGAAGTGTATGTCAGTTAAATTTGTCAAATCTTGAAAACACAGGCAATATCTCTATTCATGTCACATTGCAAATCCTGGGTGGAAATAAACAGTTCCCAGAGCTTAGCTTCAAAGAATCAGAGATCTACCCTGCCACATATTAGCTGCTACAGCAAAGTCATATTTTATAGCTTCAGAAACAGTGACTGTGCACACTGAGGTCACTGTTGCTGGCTGTTGTGGGTGCCTCTGCCTGATGGTAGGGATCAGAAAGCACCCCAAGACATGCTCTAAGCACTAACCACTGCAGAATCTTGATGTTGAAATCAGAGAAAAAAAACAGCCCTCCAAAGACCAATTCTGAACCTCTGCACTGAAGTTAGGCTCCTGAAAGGTGCACTTCCGAGTAGCTCTGCCTTCATTGACAACAGACAAAGCCTACAGGCATTAGCTTCCCAGCACTACACCTGGCTTGAAGGGCAGCTCCCTCTATAAACAAATCAGACCTCTCTCACCTACAATGGTCAAGGTCAAATACAATAATTTGATGAGCATAGAATGTCTGCTGGCTTTCTTCTGACGCAGCTAATGGCAACCACTTAACTGGATGGCCTTTGGCTTAAATCAGCATGGCAATTTTATAATCCTGTACTTTTTAAGTCCACTGTTAACAGGGGTTTATGAACGTATCCATCTTTCCAACAAATTTTCTGCCCCCTTGGCTGATAATAATGCTGACAGTATGCCAACAAATTTATTTATCTGCATTTTCATTGTTCTCTGCTGTTGTTTTTAAGACATTCAACATGCTCAAATCTTTAGTGGCAGTGGTTCTTTTCGGTTTTACTTTTTGTGTTTTGTTTTGGTTGAAAGGAATAATAGCTTTAGAGTAGATGTCTTTAACATTTTGTAGTTAAAAATGTGACCTCTAGAAAGAGTTTTCTCTTTTCCCTACTTTACTCAGTTACTGCAAAGAACACATGGAATCATAGAATAGTTAGGGTTGGAAAGGACTTTAAGATCATCTAGTTCCAAGCCCCCTGCTATGGGCAGGAACACCTCACACTAAACCATGCCACCCAAGTCTGTCCAACCCAGGCTTGAACACTGACAGCAATGGAGCATTCACAACTTCCCTGGGAAACCCATTCCACACACACAGTAAAGAATTTCTTCCTCAGATCCAATCTAAACTTCCCCTCTTTAAGTTTGAACCCGTTACCCCTTGTCCTATCACTA
>JASSUY010022241.1:68993-80500 GCA_032466535.1 Forpus xanthops
TCTCAACCTGTGGGAGTTGCATTCTTTTGATTCTCCTTCCCATCTCCCTGGGACTGGGGAGGGAAGAAAGAGGAGGGAGTGAGCAGAACTGTTTGAGGGGCCTCAAACCACGACAAAACTACACACTGCATAGCCAAGTTTACCACATTGTCCCTTACTAGGTGTTTCAGTAATGATGTCCGAAAAATGGACTAGGTTGGATACTCTGAACTCAGATGGCCCTGGGAAAACCATCAGCTCACTGAAACACAGATTAAAGTGCTCTAGGATAGTCCATATGGCTGAATAGAATTAGATTAAGTGGTGCACTGTGAGACAGTAACCCCTCTAGTCTGTACCTAGGGAGATTAAAGCTTTGATTAGCATAATAAATCAAGATAATAGGATTGCCAGAGGGCATTATTAATGAATCTAAAAATACTGCTTGCAGGTGGTATAAGATCAGGTGTTAAAAATATTTGACTAGTGGGTTGAGTTAGAATGATGATGGTAAAGACACTTTATATGGAGGGGAAAACAGGACAGGAAAGTCGAGTATGATTTGGAGTTAGACAGTAGATATCTGAAATCATAGCTCTGCTAAGAATGTCTTGAACTTTAATCTCTTTTTATCATCCTGCTTTTAATCGCCTCTATCATAAAAATACTGAAATGTCAGGCATTAAAGTCTGCAATGGTTATAAAAATGTGAATGCTACTATTTGGAAGAAATAGTCATTTTAGTTATTACAGAATAATACTGAAATCCTTTCAAAATGCACATATATGTAAATATAGTATGCATATGTATATATGATAGGATGAGAAAGTTGGGATTGTTCAGCCTGGAGAAGAGAAGGCTGCATGGAGACCTCACAACAGCCTTCCAATATCTGAAGGGGGCCTATAGAGATGCTGGGGAAGGTCTCTTCATGAGGGACTGTACTGAGAGGACAAGGGGTAACAGGCTCAAACAGGGAAAGTTTAGATTGGATATGAAGAAGAAATTCTTTACTGTGAGGGTGGTGAGGCACTGGAATGGGTTTCCCAGGGAAGTTGTGAATGCTCCATTGCTGTCAGTGTTCAAGCCTGGGTTGGATATAGCCTTGGGTGGCATGGTTTAGTGTGAGGTGTTCCTGCCCATGACAGGGGTGTTGGAACTAGATGATCTTAAAGTCCTTTCCAACCCTAACTATTCTAAGATTCTATGATGACAGTTACCATTAGGATTTGATTGTTCAGCTTTGTGGGTTTAGGATGTTTCTTAATATTGTTTTTTATTTTTTAATATTCTACAACAATTTGTTAGAAAATTATCATCTTTAGCTAGC
Organism: Forpus xanthops; assembly: GCA_032466535.1. Lineage (NCBI taxonomy): Eukaryota > Metazoa > Chordata > Aves > Psittaciformes > Psittacidae > Forpus > Forpus xanthops. The sequence continues at coordinate 70,304 of JASSUY010022241.1, forward strand.
TTAACAAACATAACACATACTGAGAATCTAATATGCTGCACTTTCATGCAGGAAAAGAAAACCAATAGTAAAACCTAAACCATGGCAACTTTGTGGCAACAGAATATTAGCAAGCATTTTTGAGGATTTTTCTAAATCTTTGAAATGGTTACCTAAGGAAAAATCTGCTCATGACTGAGAATTTTTCTGGTTATTTCCCACCAGTATAAATTCTTCCTAAAATATTGGTCTTGTTTGAAAGCAGTTTTTTTGACACCATGTCTATGAAAAAGTCATATTATACCTATTCTTACTAAAACAATACTGCTAGAATTTTTTAAGTGTGCAAAGTTAAATAAAATTAGAATAATCTCATGAGTTTTATTTCAGGTATTTTCCTTTTTACAAATATGTTCCCTAGAAAACATTGTACTACTAATTTATTGAGTGCTTTGTCTCCTTCAAGAAAGTTCATTGTAAAAGTACAAGTAAGGAAGACTTATCCATAGGAAGTTGTTTTATAAGAGATTATATGTTAGTGTACTGAAGCTACTCTATTTGAGCAGTCCCGGAGCTGTTCATAGAATCATAGAACAGTTAGAGTTTGAAAGTAGCTTAAGATCATTTAGTTCCAGCCCCCTGCCATGAGCAGGGATGCCTCACACTAGACCGTGTTACCCAAGGCTCTATCCAACTTGGCCTTGAGCACTACCAGGGATGGGTAACTCAAGAGGTTGAAATGGCTCAGAAAAAAAAATGTTTCCTATTTTTTGAGTTGTTCAGGTTGCTGCCATGTCCTGTTTGAGTTTTGTTTGGTTTGGGATTCTGTTGTTTTTTGTTTTGTTTTGTTTTGTTTTGTTTTTTTTCATTTCTTTTGGTTTTGTAATGAAGTGGAAGATTAATTGACAGTAATTGCTTTATAGTAGTAGTAAGTACTGATACTGATTTGCCATAGACTTAGAGAGATTAAGTGTGTCGCCAGAAATGGAAACTGGAATCACACAGACAAGTTTGGAAGTATTTGAGAACAGAAATAATCATGTAAAATTGAAAATATATAAAGGAGATAAAGACATGCATGGGTTAAACAAATTTTAAAGCTTTTCTCAGGGCAGTATTTTTGTCAGAAGGCTTTCTTGCTGTGCCAGGTGATGCTAAAACTGAAGAAGAATTTATACCAAAACCATGATGGAAAACTTTTTTAATTTTAATACTAAAAAAAAAAATTAATATTAACTTTGTCTTGTTCTATTGCTTAACTCAGTCCATAACAGTTTCCAATAATTTGAGAGACAGGTCAGAATTAAGATTAGTAAAAGGATCAAATGTCATCTGAATTAATTCTCATCTCTCAGTCCAAGCTCACAGTCTGTATGGCTGTCACATATTTCCAAGATCTGACTATGGGTCTATTACTGGAAAGTAGGGGGCTGATGCCTCTTGAATGGAGGAAAAAGGGGTTTTCTACATTATACTAGTGTTTCATTGGGCTGCCTTATACAGACTCCGAATTAATTTAGTATATAAGTAGTTTTGCACTGAGTTACGTGTCCTCACAGGAACACAGCCAGCTTCCAAACAGATTGCTTCTGCCCCAAGAAGCTGTGTTTTCAGGTACCACACAGCAACCAATACCTTTGCTTAGAAAATTATTTTATTTTTGAGCAGTAGCTACATAGAGTTTGCTATACTATTTTGTTCGGACTTAATATTCTTGGAATTCAGTTCAAGAATGTGGTCTTGGCAGAAACTGTCACTATGCAAGTAATATCCTCCAGATGTGAAGTGCATCATGGAAATTAATAGAGAATGTATCTCTAGTAGTGTAGCTAGAACATACAAAATAATCTATGTAATATGTTTATAGAATAAGAACCATAAAATAGAAACAAAATTTCTGACAATGTACACCACAGATCTCTCACAAAGCTTGGACCCTGCCCTAATTTTGAACCTGAAAATACATATGAAAATAAAAATCAACTTTGAAATCTTCAGAACTCCGACTGTAACATCTTAAAAATTTTATCCCTTTTCCCAGCAATTATTGCACTTTAGGAAAACAAACAAGCTCTAAATTGTAACAGCATTTGAGAATCACTCATGGTTCATCAATATATGGTGATATGAACCCTGGCCTATGCAATGAAACCCCACATCAAGTCATGATGGAATTGTTGATCAACAAAAATAAACAAGGTAGAGGTTGTCAGGATACTGAAGAAGTGAAATGAAAGTTCAGTGGATAATGCACAGTCACATGTCACAACTTGCTTAACAAATAACCAGTCATGTGGCTGCAACTCACAGGCCTGACCCAGCAAAAAATGAGGATCTTTACAACATTGCAGCCTCATGTTGGGTGGTGATTGAGAATCTTTTTAAGAAGGCTGATTAGATGAAGATGTCAAAAAAAATCACTGTCAAAACAGAATTTTACCAGGTCCTTCAATGGATATCTAAATTGGACCTGCAACTAAACATAAGAGCTTATGACACACTTTATGTAAAGTGTTAGATACCTGACCAAAGATGCTCATAAGCCATGACATTGAACACATACTCTTGTCCTCTACCTTTAGAGAGTTTTGCTCTTCTTCACAACATAATTGTAAACTCCTCCATTTGTTTTAGCCTGCTTTCTCCTTTTCCCCATTTCTTCTTTTTTTAGAGTAATATGGAAAGTGCAGTACTTGTTACTCAGTAAACATATTTTTTATGCAAGGCTTTTATACCTGCCATAGAAAGCTCTCATTTGTTTCTTTCTTCTGTAGGCATGAAAGATAGATTGTTTATTAAATATAATAACAATAATAAAATAGAGATAAGCTTTTTTATCTGGCATTATTTCAGATTCTGGCATATTTTTCTCCAGCCTCACTTCATTATAGCTCTATTTGGTAGTGCATAACCAGCATGTGTCAAAGTGAATGAAAGCTTGCTTCAGAATAACATGTCAGTAAGATGATTGCTCTTGGAACACATAGCATTCTTACTCTATAATTAAATGCAAAACCTTTGTGGAAAAAAATGATGTTAAAAGTCTTAGCTTATGCTCACCAGAGTTTAGTAGTGCCGATACAAATGCCGTCATATTAACCTTAATTGCTTCCTCTGTGAGTGTTTGCTGGAGTTTTGGCACCATAATACTCCTGCTGGGGATTATCAAGCCATGAAAGTGGATATGGAGGTGAAATGGTGCAGCTTTCTTGTTCAACTGAATTTTTAATAGACAAAGATTTAAGGGATGAAATTTTAATAATTTCATTATCTTTAAGGATACCAAAGCCTCAGATTCCTACAACAGCATTTTTAGACAAGTACATTGGGGAAATGCTGTTCTGAGATAAGAAGGAAAAAGGAGGGGGTCATGCCAGGACTGTTGGCTGTCAGTACCGTCCATCTTGTACTTTCTCTAAGTCACTTCAAGTATGTTAAACAAGAACCTAACAGAAACAGTCCAATTTCAGGCAGAGTGCAGAATGTATATATATTCTACAGAAGCAAAATGTGTTTTAAGAAACCTTAGAATTTCCTGAGTTTCTTTAGTTTTGCATTAAGAAATTTGAAAAGTAAATAATTTTAAATTGTGGTTTCTGACCTGACTTTTCCAGTCAGTGCACCATGAATATTTAGATAAGTGCTTTCTGCAAGGTGAACAGAATGAAATTATTAAATAAAATAAAAAGAAGTTATTACGTATTTTTCTGTTCAAGTTTCCTTTAGCTGTCCCCTGACAAGACATGAGCAAAGTTTGTGTTCTTCCAGGACAGCTTACAGGCTTGCAGATATGAAGTTTCTATCTTTCTTGCTCTGTAATGAACCATCTTTCTCTTGTAAAGCTACCTTCTTCTCTACCAGCCCTTCCATTTACTCAGTTCTCATAAGTCGTACCCACATCATACTTCAAATCAGTCCGTGATGTCAAGAGTAAGGTGCAAGCTCCTTAGACAGCTGGCAGCATCTGTTTGTCTGATACACTATGTGTCTTCTTTTGAACTGGCTCCACCATTTCCAGACCCATATTTTTTTTCTGTCTCCTGAGACAAGGCATTCACTTTTGATTATTCTCCCTGTCTCTTTCTTCACGCAAAACTTTTGGTTTTCAGAAAGGCCATGTCAGTCATCTGTCATTTGGAGGGGGCCACTTGATTTCCTTCTTACCTTAGCGTTAAAGTTACACAGTAATAAATCAAACAGCAAAAATAGTCACTTCAGTAATCACCTCAGGCAAACCAAGACCCTCTGAGATGTTCAGTGAAAGTTTTTTCTCACATGACCTTTAAAAATCTTTAATTTCTGCTTTTTGACTATTTTAAGTTGAAGAAATGTAGTTCTGTAAAAGTTTTGGCTCATGAAAGAATGAAGTATGCTGTTGAAGCATATGATCAGTAGGAAATAAGTGGCTTTTATCAATCAATTTTTTTGGCTGATGAAAATAACAACAAAAAAACAAGTCTGAATTTTGGCTGTGCTTCACTGCTATCAGTGTTCATTTTGGCTTTGACATTAAAATACTCTAAATGTCCAAGAAAATGTTCTGAAAATTTATGTGTTATGCCCAACTCCTCTTATTCCTTTATATTTCTGCAGAAATCTCAAGTTGTATGTATGAATGATCTCTAGCAGTCTTCTGGGGCAGGTGAGGTAAAATTTATGGGTCAGATTTTGACTTGTCTTTAAACAGTTTTTCACCAGTAGGAAATACTGCAATTGGTAGTCTTTCAAAACTCTAGCAAAGATACTTTTTTATTGCCACTCCAAGCAAGGGTCTTCATTGTCTTCCCTATGGAAGGTTAGCTGCAAAGATGAAATCACTATGATGGAGGGCAGCTGCCCAGGTTATGTATTGTTACTCTACTTTGCTCTGTAATGATTTATCCCATTACAATTGAAATGTGAAATACTGCAAAGCCTAACTGGTGTAGACCATATTCTAAAAGGCTTTCAACTAGATTTATCAGCAAGATCCCAGAAAAGCTCTTATGGAAACAAAGGTGCCATAGAATAAAAGGGAGGGTATTTTATGGTTTAAAAATGTCTAAAAGTTGGGAAAAAAGTCTATGAGTAGATGGTTGGTGAGAGGAGCCTTGAACATATGTGCTAAGCTCTATACTGCTCAACACACAAATGATTTATGAAAAGTGACCTGTAAGATGGCAAAATGTGCTGATCCTGGTAAGTTGCAGAAGGTGAAAGGGTGAGGCCTGGCTGTGAAGAGCTGCATGGGGCCCTTACAAGAGTGGTTATTAGTTTAGAAATAAAATTCTGTGTAAATAATTGTGAAGTGCTGCGTCTGGGGAGAAAAAAAAAAAAAAAGTTCAATTTTTGCATATAAAATAAGGTCTGAGCTGACAATTATTGCTTGGGAACAGGAAGAGGGAGTTATAGTAGGAACTATAAGAATTCAATTAGGAAGCAAAGTAGAGAACGTAACTATGTCCCTAAATACTACACAGATAAGTTTTTATCTTGAATATTGCCTTCATGTATACTGTTCTGGTCTATGTTTCAGAAAAGGTAGTGTGAAATTGGAAAAGATATATTTTTCTATATACTTTTCCTATGTCTGTCAGACTGTGACGAAATTAGTCTAGGTTAGTTAACAGGTGCTCACACTGGGAGCCATCTCTATTTGCTATGGCCCGGAATACAATTTTCGCCCCTCCCAGCCAGAAACAGGTTTGTAAGCTTCTAGGCTTCTCTGCAGCCAATCACTTTTATGAGACTTAATCTGGGGTTTTGAGAGCACACAGTGCTATTCATTTAGCTTTTTGACTGAGAGGTCAGAATGTAGCTGGGTTGTGAGTAAAAAAGAGGGAAGGTACTTATGTTTTACATCTTGCACCTTTCATCACCTGCACATCTCTAACAAGTTTATGTGAAAGCACATACAGTGGCAGGTCTTTCGTTGATTTCCAGAAGCATAATATTTAGGTAACTCTGAGCTTAAGAAATCACTAGGAAACTCTGTGGGCACTGGAGGGAATAAATTTACAGCCAACAATATTTAACAGAAGTGGTATATAAACCTCTTCTGTTTCCTTCAGTGTTTTTCTACTCAACAATAATCTTTGGAATGATAAAATAATGATGCTAAAGGCTTTAGATGGCAGACATAGTTCTCAGATAAATTATGCATGTTCCTGGTGGAGTGGAAATTAGGACTGTGCTGTATTTATTACATAACTGCAAACCTTTTCCATGTGAACAAAAAGAGGTTTTCTTTCACTAATATCAATAATACAGTTAATTTCCGTTTCATGGTAAATATTATCCTTATTGCTGTAATGTCATACCATCTCCTCTTAGATTGCTAGCTGCTGGAAAGACTTTTAAATACTGTATTTTCATCACCTACATTTTTCAACCCTGATTCTCTATACAGTTTTTGTAATAAAGGAGCTGGGTATCACCAGCTCTCTTTAAAGTCAGCTGTATGCTCCTGGGTGATCAGTCCTCTGAGGAACTGGTTTATCAGCTGACGGATTCAGGATTTGATAGACCACAAGAAGGCTTCTTTAGTTAAACTTCTTCCTAACCAGTCAGCAGCCAGATGACCATATTACACACAGAAGAAAAATCAGTTTACACTGTATCATTCTAAGGGGAATTAACCACTATATTATTGCTTTCCTTCTCCATACTGCTGTAATAACTAAGCTATACCCTGAGAATTTTAGGCTTTGCTAATTTTACCAGCCTTCTTAGTACATGAATTGGAAAGAAAGTCACAAGGAAAGTGAAGTAAGTGTATTCAGCTGGGATACACTTCACTGGATAGCATGCAATTACCTTCTCTCTGCCTTCTCTAGGAATGAAAAAGGCATTCCTAATACTAATACCCAGTACAGACAGGGGGACCTTTGAGAGAAAAATTCTCTGCTCCTCTTTATGAAAAGGTGATCCTCTTAATTCCAAATTATTTTTTTTAATAAATTCTTATAGACCTCTGTCTGTGTGTAGTGGGAGAACCTAGATGCTTATCGATAATACTATGGATTTATATGCCTGCAGATGAGCCTTGAGAAACCTTAGTTCATTAGTTAAAGTAATAAACTTGTTTCATTGTTTTTCTAGATGCTTTACAGCAGGGTCAGCAGAAAGGAATATATGTTTCTCCCGCGGTCTTTCAGTGTCATGTCTCTCATTTTAGTGAAAACTTAGGTTTCTCTGCAGTGATTTAACTTCCTTCTTCCTTGGTGTTCTGGGGTCAGCCTGCTGTTGACAAAAGCTGAAGTACAGGTTCACACAGAAAGGCTTTTCCCCAGGCACGCTCTGTGGGCAGCTGACTGCCAAGATGCTCCATTCATACTGCCTGCTTGCCTCTGCCAGGTGAGCCCTTCAGGCACCACTTGCCATGGACGTGCACTAGCAGAATGGGAAAAGATGTCAGTCTGCAAAGGACAGAAATGCACAGGCCATAAACCAGTACTTGTCTTCTAATGTATATCTGTTCTGGGACAAAAATGATTCTGAACCAAAAATGCCAACATCACTCCTCTTTTGGGTCCAGACTGTGCAAATGGCCTCTGTCTTCATGATGAGTATTTCAGGTCTTGCTTTAGGACGTGAGCATCTGCTCCTAGGAGCTGAAAACCTGTCCCTTGCCTGACAAGAATACACTTAATGAAATTAGGGAGGAATAAAATCGGCTACATTACTCAAGATTATTGCTTTCTGCCACATTGTGTATTCATACAATAATTTACCACCAGGAGATCATAGGAACAAACTGGGTTTTACAAAGGCCTTTGTGATATTTTGTCTATTATGAAGAGTCAGCTACACCAACCGTCATAATGAGGGTAATCACACACTTCAGCATGCTACCTTATGCCTGCAAAGACTACATTAAAGTGACTTAACTCCTCAACCCACTAGCAGAGACAGTGCACAACTGGTCATGTCAGTTATATGGGTTAGGATTATATCAAAGTGTCAAGAATCAGGTGCTCCTAAAGGTAAGGGAGAAGATAAATGGGGTAAATATCCATCAGATCCACATGGAAATTTCCTATGCTTCGGGAATTCCTGACAAATTACTGAAGAGCCATTGACCTAACTGGTCATCTGCAGACAGAAAATGGTAGTGGCCTTTGAAGAAAAGCAATGCAACACAAGAAAAAAAAAAATAAAAGGGGAAAGAATAAGGACAAGTCTCTTAACAGAAATACACTTTACCACTTTCACTCACTTGTATGGCATGAAGTTTTTTATCTTCCTATTTCATGTGACACCTTCCAACTTCCATGTATTGAGGCTTACCTTGCAGGAGAACACTGTCATTAGCATCTGGATACACAGCATAAAGCTCAAATGCCCAAGAACATCTGGTTTCCTGGGAGTAGAGAAGATATTTCTTTATGGAAATGGTCCAGCTCACCCAAAGACATACATAGGCCGTAGATGTGTACAACCAACTGAAAAAAAAACATAGCATCCTTTTTTCAATCCTCAAAACTGGGAATCAAAGCTGTTGTAAAGATGCCCCCATTCCTGTCTGTCACCTCCACTGGGCAGCACAGCTGATAGCTTGTCTCTGCTCATTCATTTTTTCTTGTGGTTGATAACCTGTATCATATGCCTGAACAAAGGCAGCTCAGTTTTTGGCTCTATTTGCTCGATTATTCATGCTTTTCCGTTTTAGACACTGATCTTTATTAAATTTTAATCTTCCAAGACATGATTGATACAATGACTGGAGAAAATAAGAGTGCCGAGCTTCCTTCTTAGGTCTAAAACTGCAGCAGTATAAGTCAGTAACAATGAGCAGAAGAGCTAACAAATCTGACTCTCATTTCTCTTTCTCTCTGATGACCTATGAAATGTTTTCAAAACCTCATTTGCTAAGCCCAGATTCTTATTGTCTTCATCAGCTTACATAAGTAAAGGACAGAGAGCTGGAAAACACCCCAGAAAGGCATGTTGGATACTAGAATTTGTGAAACAGGATTAGCTGGAAAGAGACTCATTACCATCTGTCCAATGTTTGTGATAGCAGGCACCCATGAGAGTGTGGGAGGAGCAAGGTATCTGTGCCGTGGCTAGAAGAAAGGGAAGCTTGAGGTCTTTGCTGTATTTTATTCTGAAAATCCATGCCTTTTTGTGGTGAGGGGTCCTTGTTTCTGCCTCTTACTCAACAGTTCCTTCTATTAAAAAGAAAGATAACAGACAATAATCTTACTTTGCAAGACAATTATGAATAGAAAAAGAAATAAAAAGACATCTAACCAAGTCTTTTCCCACTCCCACTGCAGAATTCTATCTTTTTTCTCCTTTTTAAAATGACTTTATTGTATTGGGGAGAGAGATGGTGAAACACTGAAAATAATGTAGGATGAGTTTCTAATAATTCAAATATATGAATATATAAAAAATTAAATTAGGATAGATTTTTGAGAGAAAATGAGTCTTGAAAAAGCATGAGAAAAATGTATCTTTCAGAACTTGTTGAGAATATCTTCCAGTGTCATACGTTTTATTTGTCCTTGTTTCCATCCAAACCATTCTGAAATTATAATGACTTTAAATCTTTGGTGTTTAGTTGTGTTCCTTAGTCACTCAAAATAAACCTCTTAATGAAGTCCTTTAGCTAGCCCTGATTTGAGATGCAGATGGAGATGCTTTTTTTTTGTGGGAATAGGTCTGGTCTTGTGTGGTTTGAATATTCCCAGTTCACATTTTTCTCCCAGGAAGTGAACGTTTTTTTTAGTACTGAACAACAGCCAACAATATAACATTCCAAAATCTTAAGTTATCACTTGACATTAGCACTGCCTGAGGTTGCAGTCTTGAGCTTGCATGCAGAACTCCAATGTTTTGAAACATGTCTGTTCTCAAACAGGAGTTTACATTCAGTCTGAAAGCATTGTGGGTATGAGGTAAAGATATCCATAGGGCCTAGATTTTCATGCTCACAACAAATCCATTGAAAAGGAGGTAAATGTACATATTATAGAGTAGTCATTTGGAGTGTTTTTTTGGCCTGCTTTGGATGCCTCTTGTGCAGTGGATGTTCCCACAGCAAGTCTACCCACCCCCTCTGTGCTGCTCAAGTAGATTGTGATAACTGTGTGCATTCATAAATGTACAGAATTGGCTTACTATGCCCAATTGTCATGGGTTCAGCAGCAGCAGTAGTCATTTTTCTTTAAGCAGTAGCTGGTGTAGCACTGTGTTTTGGATTTTTGGCTTGGGAACAGTGCTGATAGCACC
>JASSUY010022242.1:0-33939 GCA_032466535.1 Forpus xanthops
GCCTCACCACCCTTACAGTAAAGAATTTCTTCCTCAGATCCAATCTAAACTTCTCCTGTTTAAGTTTGAACCCATTATCCCTTGTCCTGTCACTACAGTCCCTCATGAAAAGTCCTTCCCCAGCATCCTCTATAGCCCCCCCCTTCGGATACTGGAAGGCTGCTATGAGGTCTCCACACAACCTTCTCGCTTCTCCAGTCTGAACAGCCACGGCTTTCTTATCCTATCTTCATACGGAGGGCTCCAGTCCCCTGATCATCCTCGTGGCTCTCCTCTGCACTTGCTCCAAGTTTCATGTCCTTTCTATGTTGAGAACACCAGAACTGCACAAAATACTCCAACTGAGATCTCACAAGAGCAGAGTAGGGGGGCAGGATCACCTCCTTTGACCTGCTGGTCATGCTCCTTTTGATGCAGCCCAGCATATGGTTGGCTTTCTGGGCTGTGGGCACATTGATAGCTCATGTTCATTTCCTCATTGACCAACACCCCCAAGTCCTTCTCCACAGGGCTGCTCTGAATCTCTTCTCCGCCCAACCTGTAGCTGTGCCTGGGATTGCTCCAACCCAGGTTTAGGACCTTGCACTTGGCTTGGGTGAAATTCATGAGGCTTGTATTGGCCCACCTCACAAGCATGTCAAGGTCTCTCTGGATGGTATTCCTTCCCTCCAGCAAATCAACTGAACCACACAGCTTGGCGTCATCGGCAAACTTGCTGAGGGTACACCCAATCCCACTGTCCATGTCACTGGCAAAGATGTTGAACAAGACTGGTCCAAACACCGACCCCTGACAGACACCACTTGTTACTGTTCTCCAGTTGGACATTGACCACCATTGGCCACATCAAGTAAAATACACAAAAGGCATGTACCTGAATATTACAGACTTACAGACCACTGCTCAGGATGGTAAAAAAGTATATATCCTCTCACAGAAATCTGGGGAGCTTATATTCCGTTTAAGTTTTATGGTAATATTCTCCATATGTAAAGAGGATCTTAAACCTCTATCCAATCCTTTGCAGCAAGAAAAACCTTCAGCTTCCAGTATTTCAGCATAAGCTACCTCTGTTCTACTTGGGATAAAGTGTCAGAGGATGCATGAATTTTATTTAAATTCATGACACTCTATATACTTCAAATACTACAGGCATGTTTGAACAATACAATAGACTGCTGTGTTATAGATGCATCACACTATTCTAAATGACTGCCAAGAAAACATTATAATTACTGTCATGGATTCAGCAGTAGCAGTCATTTTTCTCCTTCTTGGTAGCTGGTGCAGTGCTGTGTTTTTGATTTTGGGCCTGGGAACTGCACTGATAATACCAGTGGTTTCAGTTACTGCTTGGTAATGTTTTGGTCTGACCAAGTACTTTCTGAATCTCATGCTCTGTCAGGGATGACGGGAAGCTGGGAAGAAGCAGAGACAGGACACCTGACCCAAACTGACCAAACTGATACTTCATAACACAGCACATCATGCCCAGGATGAAAAAAAAACAGAGGGCATAGACCTGGAAGAGTGTGGGGTTGCACTGTTTGGTCGGGCTGGGTATTAATGGTGAATGATTGTATTCTTTCCTTGTATTTGCCTTGTCATTATTATTATTGGTGGTAGCAGTAGTGGTTTGTATTATACCTTAGTTACTAAACTGTTCTTACCTCAACCTGTGGGAGTTGCATTCTCTCGATTCTCCTTCCCATTCCTCCAGGACAGGGGGAAGAAACAGGGGGGAGTGAGTGAGTGAGAAAATTGTGTGGCTGAGAGGTTTAAACGACGACATTACTCCAGAAAAAGAACAGCATGCAGCTAGACAGCTTCTGGTTTAGGATTTAACTTGTTTATAACTTGGGACTTGTGCATTACTTGGTAGGCAAAGTGGAAAGACACAGGGTAATACCAGTAGTATTTACAGGAGTGTCAAAGGAGGTAAGATGTGAGGTCTCCCTAGAATGGGCCCAGTGCCCCTAAATGACTGCTTTTTAGTATTTAAAACAAGCCCAAACTATTCCAGACTTATTTACATCTTTTGACATCTGAACGGTTTGTAAACCTGGCCCAAAAGGTTTAAATTTAGGTACTTAAACTTGGCATCAAGTTATCCAAGTGCTGAAACAAGCGAGGAACCCATTCACAATATATATCAGATAAAACACTGAGAATTTTTTTTTCCTTCACTTCTGCATTACATGCTATTAAGACACACATTGTCAACAACCTGACTGGCATTCCTGACAGAAAGTCAACTACAGTGCTCTTTGCTGGATTTGAAACAGTCACGGGATCACAGCCACTTATCCTGAACGCTCACTACAAAAAAGCAAGCTTCTGTCAGAAGAATGCGGGCTGGAGAATATTTAAAGTTTGTAGTACATTTTCTCAGGAATTTATTGGAGGGAGAGGACCAGCAGCTTATGCTCAAATGCACTTTGTGCTGTAAAAGCCAACACATACTTTTACCAGGTAGATTTTTCACTACTGAGGATGGAAAATGCAGTGGCAGCTGCCTAATAGAACAACTCAGAGTGGTTCTATAATATCATCATCTGAAGAAAAAACAGTATGTCTAAAATTAATTCCTAAAGCAAAAGATACAAGCTAATGGCCTTAGCACCATTACTACCTCTTGCAATTACATTAGATATTATCTCTCTATGCAACTCTGTCTTCTAATCTTTACAAAATATACTGTTTTCGCGGTTTCAAGGTCTCCTCTCACAGGTATTTTGGGCTCATTTACAGATACAGACACCCCTAAACCTTGTGTCATCAACAGCACACTGTGTACTAAATGTACTAAAGTATTTCCCTATACAAAGGAAAATTATATTTCTTTATAACAAAGAAATCAGAGATAACATTTCAGATAGCTCTGGAAAATCTGCCTTGGAGTTTTGTATATGCCATCAAATCAAGATAAGAACTGAAACTCATTTTTATCATTCAGTCACATTTTTCAAGAACTGTATCATCAAGCAGCAAAAGGCCTCCAAGTTTTTCTCTACGTTATGTGGTCTTAACATTATTATTTTATTTTATTATTATATAATTATTATTAATTCTTAAAAAATAATTAATTGTACTTTACCATGAAATACACATTTGAATAGCAATAGCCCAAACCACTACCTCTTATACAGTCTATCAAAATTTATATATTTTACTGGCCTAGCTATAACAGATCTTGCTGAGGATTAGCAAGATGTAAAAAGAATAAAACACAGCAGTTAAACAAGCTGGAATGCCTGAAACCTTGAGACAGTACAGCATGTTTCTTTTTTGTACTGGTGAGGATAACAAAAGAAAGCAGAAAGCAGGCACTCAGAGCTAAGGAAAAAAAAGTAATTATGATCTTGAGCATCTCAGTCTAGTGGAATCTGTTGTACAGACAGAATCCACCACTTGAAATACCCTAACAAAGTACCACAGGGATGGTTCTGCATGGAAATCAGTGTCGATAATGATTTTATAATTGGGTGTGTACACAAAGTAAATTAATGAAATTTTGCAGGCACAGTCACTGTTATATCATTATACAATAATTATTTGGAATATTTCCATCTATCAATAATGCCATCTGTCCCACCCAATACAAATGGACTACAACCCATCTGGCTTATTTTTTCTATTGATTACTCTGCTGAATGAGTTAGCAAAAACCACTTATAAAATCATCATATTACATGACACTGTCATTAAAAGATGTGAAGTAAAGAAAAACACAAGATGAGACTTAATTGGAAAAATGTCAGTTCTTCTTCCAAAAAGTTTTAGCAATGCTATAAGATTTTTTTTTCCTACTTAAAAAAAAAGGCGCTAACTGCTAACTACTGGATTAGGCAGAAACTGTTTTACCACACCTTTAGATAGGTATGTTAAAGAAGCTCCTAAATGTATCACCTCAAAGTGTCAAAATGTCCCAAAGAGTGTCTGGGAATCACAAGGAAACTGTGGAAGGTGTGTAACTTAACAATAGCTTGGGGGAAAGCTGTTGATGGCTGGTACTTGCATTTGTTATTTCCAATTATTGTTTCCTAGACTTTGGCTTTGATTATTTAGTACATAATTGTCTTCATGCTATTTCTGCAGCCTCTGTTTTTTTCTTTTTTATCTACTGCTTCCCTGAACTAGATTTTAATTTCTAGAACTGCAGTCTGGTTTTTATTTTGATTTTAACCTCTGCTTCCCTTAACTATATTTTAAGTTCTCCAATAGGCACTACTTAGCAACAATGAAGCTTTATCACTCTACAGAACTTAAATGCTTTCCTCATCTCCCTTACTCTAGATAAATCTGAGTTCCTACAATACCCTTCAGTTTAGTTTTCTCTGCTTTGCTATGTACACAAACCCTTACCAATCAAAAGAGTACGTATAGCCTGAGGAAAAATTCAATTCCTCTGTCTGAACTTCCTATTGACAAAATGATAGAGAGATTGGAACATCTGGCTGCTAATAACATCTCATTGCCACTGGTATTTTTTTTCCATTTTTACATCATGTTATGGCACACATTAATTCATCTGCTAATATTTTTTTGCTCTTTCTGATACTGTCATTAATGAATATGATCTAATAAGCACAGTGGAGATCAATGACATCCTCTAGGATTGCTTGATGCTCTTCTAGGATGTTTATCTTAAACATTCCTGAAAACTGTTAGGCAGATGTATGTCAAGGTAGCAATCATTTCTTAAGCTACACCTTGAACAATCAAAAGGTGACTAGGGCCAGATACTAGCAATAGACCCATAGCAAGCAACCTCATCAGTATCTTTCATAGAAAGTACTGCCTTTAAAGTACTGCCTTAGAAAGTACACTCATCTCAGTAAGTGCAAGAAATAAAAGACTCAATATAGCATGGCTGTAACTACTTAAGACCTAAAAATATTTTATGTTGGAAAAAGAAGAAGTTTCAAAGAACTGGCAAACACCATCAATCTGCCCTAAAATCATGTAAATTACAAATGAGAAAGCATGTAGGCTTTGTAGCCATGTACGTATTACTGAGTAGTCACACAGCAAAAAAGGAATTGAACTTAAAAATATAAATTGAATTCAGATTCAATACAATTGGTCATGGAGGAGTAGTAAACACTATTTAAGATGGTCCTTTATTAATAGATCAAGGTGGAATGTGTGAGCATCTGAGTAAAGCATACATCTCTTCTCAGGAAGACAAGTGCCTAGTGCAGAGACTGAAGGTGAAGGCAAATAGAAAGTAAGTTTCAGGTGCATTTTTTTCTTATTCTGTGACAGTATTAACATATGCTACATTGTGCTTCCAAGCCATGTATTTCCTTGAGAAACCATAATAATTAAGTTAAATTAAATTATACAGCAACTATGCAGTTACTACTCCTTTTTACCCATTTGTGGGGAAGTTATTTTTTATTTACAAGAGTTGTGGTCATTACCCTTTCAATGCTTGCAGGGTGTTCCATGGCTTTTTAAGAAAAGTGGTACATAAAAAATAGAAATTATTATGGTATCATTGTAAATCACTGTGTAAATTATTACCCTGTTAAGAGATAATCTAGGATCAACCAATATACAGCCATGCTTCAAAAAAGCATGTCTTAAAAGTTCAACTGAATAATAAGCAATAATGGGCAATAAAATGCTAAATGCATATTGTCATGACAATACTGATTGTAAGAAAGTGTGTGGAAAAAAACCTCAACAGAAGAACTCACAAAAAGTTGAAGTAAAATGCCCAGCTCTTATTATGCAAAAATATATGGGCAGAGGTAATTCAAATATGGTTCAATACATTTCTGTTGGAGGAACTGACTGCTCTTTAAAAGTTCTTTAACATACTGCTTTGGGGAATTAAGACAAAGTTAGTGATGAATATAACTTTCTATTAAGCAATTTTCTTTCTCAATTGTGCACAACCACTTATGAGCCAGAACATAACAGCTCAATCAAACATTATTGTATCAGCTTTACTTAAACCTTTCTGAAATGTACTGAGAAAAAATCTGGTAATACTACAAGAGCTAGAGGGAAAAAAAAAAAAAGGACGGACAACCCAGAAAGAAGAAAATGGATATCATATCTACCTTTTTATATTCTCCTAATTTCTTCTGCCATAGAGAGTGTGCAACAGGAATGTGCTTGCTGTCAGTTACATAGCAGCTGGCTGTGATGACATGGTGGAGTGCAGTGTTGTGGCTCATAGCTTGAAGAACTTGCTCAACATGACGGAGGGAAACTATGGCCTCAGCCCTTATGCCACCACTCACAAGCTGCATTGTACAAGGTACTAGAGCAATCTGTCCAGCACAGTAGAGAACATCTCCAACCTAGAAGAAAATAAAAATAAGAAAATAATATTCTGGGAGGGTAAAGACAGCAAGGGAAACATTTTTCTCTTTTCAAGGTCATTTCACCACTACTGTTGTTTGCCATCATTTGTCATAAATGGAGCAAACATGCCACTCTAAAGATAATTTTTAATAGCAATTTAACTACAAGAGAAACACAATACTGCAACAAACAAAACTAGCAGTTAATACATGAATGTATGTGTTGGCTCAAAACAATATCTGATGTTACTGACACCTACGGCTGCTGGATCACAGTGATGCCCCAACATGGTTAAATATGTTCTTTTCTGAGTGATGATGCACCCTATGTTTGGTTAAGTAGATATAAGAAAGTATATGCATATATCTGTAATGTCTTTAGTAAATTAGTTTAAAAGTGTTTTGAAAATACAATTAAATGGGTGACCAGATGACACCAGCAATATAGGCTTTAAGCTGAGCTGTGATGCAGTTAGTTCAGGCTGATTTTCCAAAGTCTTCCCGGCAACACTATGAAGACCTACTTTTTATATCAGCAGCCAGCGAAAGAAACATTTATTGTTACTGTTCAGACATCTCAAAGACTTATTATAAAATCTTAATGTAAATATAAAAACTTTTCATCCTCTTATGTTGCACTTCTCCAGAAAGTCTGCACATTTCCTGATCAGTGAAGCAGTAAATTTAATTCAATATCAAAAGAAACCTAAGAATAGAAGTGGGAAGTCAGGTGGGTGTAAGCAGCTTTGAAGTCAGCACAGGAAGCATTTTGCTAGGAGTAAAGAGGGGGGAAATGGACTGTGCAAAGAATCTTTCAGAAGAATTTTGCAGAACTTACTGTGTAAACTGTAAAAATTCCTCAGAATTAAGAATAATTAAAAAAGAAATCTGTGTCCTAGAAGACATGGCAATCAAACCATGTGACAGACCCATATGCAACTCCAAATCTGTCCTCATAACTGTCTGTGTCTCACAAAAGACTCACACATGTAACTATTGGAAGAGTATCTTATACAATTTGGCATACAAGTTCTATGATTAGCAGCTGAAGAGGGGGAGGAGGCAGAGAGGAAACATAATATAGCAACTGACACCCATCAACTATTTAAATTGTTTAAAATATCTGAAATATTGTTTTGATAATGCTATATATAATCCTGAACTTAAAAAAAAAAATGCAAGCAATATTTTGGTTTATAGGAACAAATGGTCTTTTTTTTTTTTTTTTATGGTGCTATTTTAAAATATGTGCCATTGAACAAGGGAGTCCAGCCAGCTACCAAGTGGCATACTGACAAGATGAGAAACAAATTCAGGAAGATAAGATTCAGAGGGGCACAGGTTTGTTTTTAAAGCAAGCCATTCATTTTCACCTCTGCAAAGTGAAATACATGCATTAGTCAAAAACTCAATACAGGTAGTTTATGCTTCTACAGAAAAAAAACCACACAGGCAATATTTCTTTCTTTTTTTCCTGTTGGGCTGCTGGTTTTCCATGCATAACCCATGTTAATTATTAGGTAGACAGAAGAGCTGTTCAACCAGTTCACTTCCCCTATTCTTGAACAGATTGTTTGAGACATAATATGAATACTAATTAACGACAAAATATCTGTCAGTGTTTTGAAATACGGACCAAGATAGCACTTTCTTAAAGTACCCTGGATGGTTCTGATACAATTAGTCCCACTGGTCATAAGTGAGGTCACCAAAATCTCTGAAGGATTTGAGCAAAATTGGCACCACGTTTGGCTCAGATTCAGTGGGAATTTTGCAGGGTTCTTTAAAAAAAAATTTAAAAAATCCCTCTGTTCCTAACATACTTGTTTGCATCTTAAGACATAATTAATAAAAAAACAGTGTTCCTAACATGCCACCATGTTATGAAAGGGTGGCTGCAATGGGGAAGGAAGGGAAAAGGGTCAAAACACAGATACAGGTTTGCAGTAACTGTATTTCAGGGAGACGTAACTTAGAATAAGGGAAGGAGGAGGGATATGCATTTTCTTTTTCCCAGTGACTTGGTCATGAAAAGCCAGCATAAATAAACAACCAGCAGGGACAAAGCAGCAAACCAGTACAAATGCTGTTTTAGCAGATTTCAAGAGGCTGTCTTTAGAACATTTGAAGCATTATGCAGAAAATTGTTAGCGAAGCAAAAGCATTTAAAACAGGGAAGACATCATAATATCTTGTTCACAGTACTGAAATCTTACAACAGGAGATGTCACAATGTATGGTGTCAGTCCCTGTGTTGTGAAAGTATTCTGAAAAACCCTGCTAGAACCTTGCAACAGTTTATATTTCTTGAGTATCTGGGAGGATAACAGAAGATCTTTCAGGCTACAGAATCACAGTGTACCAAGTCTAGAGGACCCACATATCCAGTAAACTCAGCATAGAAACAAAACTACAATATAATGGATATGTATTTATACACTAGATGTCTCAGCTTAGACTGATGATTTAATTTGCACTGCAGTCCATACACATATTTCCAGGGCTAAAATTTCATTAAAGATTTGAGAAACCAAAAATAAAAAAACTTGTACTGCCGACATGCTCACTTGTACCAGTTTGTTTCCAGTAGAGCTCGACAGAAGCAAGTAGTTTATAAATGGGGCCTCATGTGATTCCACATTCCTTCCCTTTTTGTTTTCATTCACACCACTTCAAGTTAAATGAAAGGTGAGTTTTAATAAGTTAACATAATAGTTTAGCAGCCGTCTTGCTCATTTAGCGTAACTTTAAATAATAAAAGGATTTCAGTGGGCAATTAGAACCTCAGAGTATGCAATCTGTATCTAACAGATAGGAATGCCAAACTGTTATGTGAGAATTACTACTTACCATAATGTAGCTGTCTCCAGGAATTAAGTATAATATAGATTTAGATCACAGCTAATACACAGGGAAGACATTATAGTAGCAATTTATTACTTCATATCACATTTTTTCATTTTATTTTTTTTTTAAGCTTCACTTTTCAGGAAAGCAGAAGGAAAAATTCTATGGTACCACGGAAACGAAGTCAGAAAGCTTGGTGCCACTTTCGACTGTTCTATCCTATGAAAAAGTTTTTAACAGTACTGTAAGTTACAGAAAGGATATGTCTCCTCTCCCAGAAAGTTGGACACAAGACTAACTTAAGCTGCTAATTAGCAAGAAAAAGCTATGACTATTTCCACTTAGAAAGAAACAAGTAATAGGATACCTATAGATATGCACTAAGTTGATTATTTTTTTTTTGAATTAAAGGCCAAGAGCAACAATGGAAATTTTATGAAACTTTTCCTGTATTATTAAAACTTGCTAGATTAAAACTGGCATAATACATAAATTGCAGGGAATTTCTAATGAAGAGATTTCAAACATTTCCCCCCAGATATTTAGGCTAATGTTAATAGTTGCACTGTATGTTCCTTGGAAAGGATATGCAACCAGCCAAATCTTTGTAATGAATGCAGTTTGGTACCTGAGTGACTGCTGCCCTTTAACAGGTCAGGGTGCACAAAAGATTCAGTGACCCCCTGACCTAACAGTGAAATAACTGACCATTATATTTGGTCAATGTAAATAAGCATAACTGACAACGTGCTAATAGGCTGCCTCTGGTCAGCCATGTGCACCTCTGACCTTAATGAAGACGTAAATCAATTAATACTCCAGGCAATAAAGACCTCTGGCTGATTAAGTTAGATAGAAGTAATCTTTCCTAACGGGATTAGAGATGTAAGTTGGTGAACTTTTTATTTAATATATGATAATCCTTTCTTCCTAGGGCGCTCTTATTTTAGCTAATGATGGTAAAATTGCTTTTTGCAATGTGAAATCTATTCAACTACCTAGCCTGAATAAAGTTTTAAAGGTACCGTTTAGACAACAGCAATTGAATAGCTTTGAGGTCAGGCTATGAACATAAACTGCATCTAATGTGGTTTAAATACACCACAACCTCCACTATAAATCATGTTTTTCTGACCTGTTACAAATTTGCAGTGTAAGAATTTCATAAATGAGTTAAATGCATATAGTTTAGTTTGATATAGGCTCCCTTTTGAGAAAATGTGTAGAGTTATAAGTAACTAAACCAAGAAAGACATATTCTTAACTTAAAAAAATGCATTAACTTTGAGTAAAAACAGTTGACACTTATAAGAATCCATATATAACTTAGTAAAATGATTGCATATCATACTCAAAACTCTAGAAATTTCCTTTGAATAAAATAAAGTTTTTTCCTAGTTAGGTCAATAAAGTATAATTAACCAGTAGCATATTATTACTATCTTACTGAAATAGCTGTAACATTTCCACAATTTTCAGAGATTTGTAACTCATTTTTCAAATGCTATGACTCCAGTTTGCTAATTCTCATTTTGAGATGGAGCTTCCTATATTCCAAAATCTATTTGATCACCTAAGCTACAAGATTACAAAACAGTCATCTTTTTGCATTGTTTTTCATTATCAAAATTTTTTTTACCAAAGTATGATTTAAATTTTTATCTCTGAACTTACGTATTTGTGAGTTAAAAATTTGTAGGACTTTTTTTTTTTTGCCAAGAACTGAAACAGAATACTGCAATTTCATGATGCTAAACTAGTCTGTATAATACATTTTATCTGCAGTTTAGCAAAATTAAGATACACTGTCCCACAGTCATATTTGACCCTGAGTACAGTGTCATAACACTATCAACACACCTGAAACTTTTGCACATTTCCTAATTGTAAGCTGTACCAAAATGAAGTATTGCATCATGTACCATCCACACACTGAGCAGCACAAAAATTGCTAGTAGTTTAAAAAGCCGAGTAACTTGACAATGCACCTGAAGAAGCCACAATACTAATTGCTGTGAACACTAAATCAACTTCAAAATGCTACATCTGAATAACTCCTGTTTATACTCTACCCTGCCCAACTGTAAACACCTCTGCAATCTCTAAAAATTTAATAACTCAGATAGAGCCTTTAGATTGTGCTTGATTTACAGCAGACAATCTCATATAATACATTCTTGAAGGACCATAGTACCCTCAAGTTTAATATGCTACATACTCAGAGTTGAGAGGAACAATCAGGTCAGAAAGCTTAAGAGGACATATGATCAAATACTCAGCTTGAAAATCACTTCTTAAAAGCTGCTCTATCTTATCATAGAAAACTGAAATATTTGAGTACATATTTTTGGTAATGTGTTGGTTATATTTAAATCTTGATCAATGCCAAATCAATTTTATTCTGCTCTACAACTGATGCAAATAAAACCCACATGCTTTTGATTTACAGAAGACAAAGATTCAGAAACTAAATTTTTGACAAAAAAGAACCCTCCACCCCAAAAGCTGTCATTCATATTCCAAGGGAGTAGGAGACACTAAACAAAAATAAACCTAGCTTTTAAAGTCAGTAACTGTAGTTATAAACATCTAGGAAAGGTTCCAACAAGCGGATGAACACAGCTTGCCATTTAATACATCCATGTGGGCATAACAGCCATTCTGAAGTCTTCTCCAGGACTCCTGTTTGCTCCATTTGGAACCTCTGATACACAGAGCAGAAATAAAGCAAATAGAAGTAAAACATTCTTTACTACTATTTCGGCCAATGTTCTGTACTGACACATACGGTACTTATTGTTCCTTTATGGAAAATTACAGTAAACAGTTCAAAGACTTAATTGCAATAGAGGATAAACTGTTCTCCACATCCTACAGGATGTTTTCTCCTAAACAAAAAAAGAGCAGACTCCTTACTTAAAAATCAGCAAGCTAAAAAGAGTATTAGTCTTTGATGCATTTCTTCCTTGGGACAGTGGAATTCTAGTCTTCATGACTATTAATCTGTCATCTTTTACAAAGCCTACCATTTCCTCTCAAGCTTTTGAAAAAAAATCACAAATTCTTACATTAGCAAAATCTGCCAACTGTGAAAAACTGCTGAATGCTCAGCTTTATGAACATACCTTATCTAAAAGAGAAGTTAGAATCCAAACTGATTATCATTTACTCATTTCTTATTCATATAATTTTGAACAAAGGTGCCAAACAAAACAAATGAAAAAAAATTATCCAACCTAAGATTAGTCTCTTTATTAGTCTATTTGGTAACAACTGAGAGTGGGATGGGGAAAGACTTAATCAAATCAATATTTACCAAGAAAAGGAAAGGCAGATTCAGGGTCCAGAAAAACAAAGTGGAAAGAATCAGTATCTAAAAGTGCAAAGTGATGCACATGAGTCAGTGTGGACATGGACTATCGAGCAATGGATACTGCATTTTTACAAAATGGATATTACGTCTACCACAGTTGATTGTGCTTTTCAATTATTTATATATGCATAGGCAAGGGAGGGTAAAAAGAAACAACAAAAGGAGGAAGAGAACAATTTAAAAGCAAGGGGCTTCCTTTAAAATCTGATATCCCCACCCAGAACTGCTTCATGGTTCTGCAGGGGGCTAACATGGCAGAGGGGTTGGAACTTGATGACCTTAAGGTCCTTTCCAACTCTAACTATTCTATGACTATGGTGTGGGACCAAGAATATATGAGCAAGAGAGCTCACCCTGGCAGAGTCCCATGGCTCCTTCCCAGTACTGCTGCCATTCGCACAGGGACATGAGGAAAGCATGGGTGATGGGACAGAGGAAGGCTGCTTGCAATGGAAAGGAGCTCCCGAGCCCAGAGATGTGATGAAGCCATTCCCTCCTGAAGCCCCTTCCATGGCACCATTCACAGATGCTAGTCCCTGCAGTCACTGAATGCCATACAGCAGGAGGGTGTCCCTGCCCATGGCAGGGGATTGGAACTAGATGATCTTAAGGTCCTTCCCAACCCTAACTGACTCTATGATGGCCGCAATTCATCTGGATTCTTATAATATCTAATACATACTTGATACAGGATATTTTAAAATTATTTTTAACTCTCCTAACTATAAATGCTGTTAACTAGCTTGTAGTCTGTAAGAAGAGTCATGAAAATGCCAGTGTATCAAAGTGGTATGCCGAGGGATCATATCAGGCCTGACTTTATTTAACATCTTCATTAAATCAATGGAAGAAAGGATTAAGAGCATGGTAATGAAAGCCACAGAGGTTATTAAATTAGAATGTGCACCAGTAGAAATAATAAAAATTGACACCGGCAGGTTTGAAATAAAGGCAGAAAGGAAGAAACTGACACTTCATTTAGGAGAAATTAAAAGTCATGCCAGAACATATGGCAAAAATATTCTGGAATACAGACATTCTTATCAAAGGAGAAAACTTGACTACAGAAGTGCTGAACAGTTTGTATTAAATTATAACTGCTCTTTACTACAAGCAAGCTCAGTATAGGACAGAAAATACAGCCTCTGTTCTCATGAAAGTGGAGAACACATGTAATAGAGGTTATAAGGTAATTGTATCCACACAAAGAAGATAAAGAAAACAGATTGAGTGATATGATATCCTTAAATATCTCGATGTGTTTAGACTGCAGACTGTCCCTACTTTTATCCTTAAACGTACAATCTACTTAGAAAAAGATCTTGCAATATCCTTCCCACATTAACTGAAGTTTCTACTGAGAATGTCCACTTACAGTAAATTAAATTATCAGTTAAATTATCACTGCAGTGATAAAGCAGACCAAGAAGGCACAGCAGAAATTTTTAGGTCAAAATTTCTACTGACAATAAGGGTGCTACTGTTTAAGGCTGTACCACTGTTCTGGAATACAGCATCCAAAGAGAATTCAGATTGCAGTCATAAATGCCTACAAAAAGTGAGTCAGTTTTTTTTCCCTTCCTACCTATCTTCACAATCCTTACTCACGCCGGCTGCAAAACAGGTTAATGTGATTGTAAACAGAGAAGGGATAGATAGGCAGAGAAACACTCTGTATTGAAGGATTAAAGCTGTTCATCACATGAGACTAATTCACAGTGTATGAAACATGTTAACATCGTGACATTCTATTCTTACAGAAAACATTTCATTCCCAGCCACCACTTGGCTTAATATTTTTTACTCAAAATATGCTTTTCATGAATGTCACTGGCTACTTTAAGCTACCAGTTTGTGAGACAGGAAAGAAGCAGTTCCATAAAACCAAGAATCCATTAACTGAAAACAATTAACTATAATAACAGTATTACTAAGATAAAAGTGATAGTTCTCATTCTAGCCATACAGTGTGGGTTTGCACTTTACCCATCTGCAAAGTACACCGTCTTACATAGATTTTACTTCCATCTATGGATATCTAAATAATAATCAACACTTTACTGTATGTCAAAGATTATTTAGTATACATAAATCCAATATATAATACACAAACCCACCATTTCCCAATGGAAATTAAATGAGACTTATTTATGAGACTAGATGTACACATACAGACTACATAATAGTAATGTACCTCGAATAAAACATACACAATATACAGTGTTTATCAGAATTTTTTACCTATTTACTCATACTGCAGTGTTAATACTTCCTTGCATAACAGAATACCTTTATCCAGGGTCCCAACTTCCAATGCAAAAATTAAAGTCAAGTTCTCATTATATTTAATAAAAACTGAAACTTGCAACAAAGAGCCACAGATATACTTAATATTTTTGACTAAACTAGTGTCATGTTGTCTTTTCTGCATCACCAATTAAACCAAAAAGATCGCCAAGGATAAAAAAATCATTTTGGGTATTTGGAACCCCATGGTATCAGCTGCAAAATCCTGTGAAATCCAGCAGTACGGGAAGAGTCCATAGTCAAAACTTTGTGTTCTGAGTAGTAAGATATGACCCAATCTATAGTTTCAAAGAATTTGTAATTTCACAGTGACAATGCATTATAAATTCTCATATAATCTGAAATACAGTGTTCCTTAAGTTCAAATCAAGGGGAAAAAAAAAAAAAGTAACACCCTTGTTAAATAAATGCAACTGCCTATCCTAAAATCTAAAGATTCCTAACAATAAAATAAAAGTAATAGAAACTAAAGACAGCCAGCCACAACCTCAGAGTACACTAAATATGCTCATCCAAACAATTTCACAACCTTTATTTGTTGTACCTTTAAACATTGACCTTTTATGGGAATTGCAGTGTGGACAATGTCCTTATATAAAATATCATTAAGTGCGCAGTCAGGCAGATTTTACTACGTACCTTTCAGAGCACAGATTTTTCTCTTATCCTGGCAGCACTTCATGACAAGAAGTGACCTATTGATCAAGTGGTAACTTGTAGCATTTAAAACTTAAGTTTTTTTAACAAATTATATTTATATTCTGTGTTATAATTGGACTGTAATTGCATTTTATTCTGTGTTGTAATACATATTCATTTGGTATGGAATTAGAATCTAGCATTACACATTTTCCTATTTCATGAGTTTCTGAGGGCTTTTTTTTTTTGGTTCATTAGGCTTTTTTTTCCAATGTTCACCATATTCTTCTCTTATAATACTTACTTTCACAGAAATTTCTAGATGTTTTAAACCAATAAATGTTTGGAACTGGAAATTGCAGTATACTGATAGCATATTAGTAGTCAATAGATTATTAATAAAATACATATCTTGTGGTCTGCCAACCAAGCTGCAATCATGTTCCTATCCATCTTACATCACAGAGAACCAGTGCTTGTAAACTTACCATATGGTAAGCCCTTTTTTGTTTGCATTATTAATAAAGGTAGCTATTTTGGCTAGTAAAAACTAATTGCAAAGCCCTCTGATATAAAAATGGGCAGAAAGCGAAGCTTTGAAACTAAAAGGGGGCAGATAAGAGGAAAGGAGGGGCAGCATGCAGTAAGGAATAATCCAGCAGTTAGTTTAATCAGCAGTGATATTGCTGAGATGCAGGATAAAACCCTTGGTATTTTTCTATTTCCTGGTAATAGCAGTGCTATTGCAGCAATGAGCAGTGCAGGAAGCAGACCTCTCAGTGCCTTCTGATGGATCTGTTCTAATTTGTTTAAATAAACTCATGTTGTTGGATAAAGAATTTATTCTGTTTCTTGATGAACATTTTCATTAGCATGATAGAAGTTAATACAGGATGGAAAGGTCCCTCTTAATGACAAAAAGTATTAGCAAGGATCTGAAAAAGCTTTACAGGGAAAGATAAATAAAAACTGATACATTCGTAACTACGATTTGATAATCCAATGCTATCCAAAACAAAATGATCTACTGAAACTCTAAGTATTCCAAACTCCTGTGAGATAGCCATTGTTACCTTCTAGCTTTTTGAAATACTAAGCATTTAGCAATATGAAAGATACTTAATATAGAATGTCTTACACTGCAGAACGTTTAATCTGATGATCCCCTACGAACACAAATTCTGTGAAGAATTTTGGCTACTTCAGAAGAATTATTCTATGATTCTATGATTCTATGATAAAATGGAGAATATGTGGGAAACTCAGATCTACTTACTTTTTTGAAAATTAGATAAAAATACTTACAAGTGCCTAATGGGAACATGGGATGTGATCAAGAAGTTCTCTTTGAAGTATAATGGCTAAAACTCACTTAAGCACTGAAATGGTCAATCACACAGTACCAATGGCATTGCTATCAGAAAATAATTTTAACTTCTTATTTGAATTTAACAAATAATGAACAAGGTGCCTCTTCAAAAATAGAAGCTGTATCAAAATCTACAAATTATGCCAAGAACAATTTAAATACCTAACTTTGCTTTTTGAGCTTATGAAAATCATAAGTGCTTCACAGAAAATATGACCTTGCATGACAATATGAATGTCTATTACTTTGCTTGTTCAGCCCAATAGAAAGAGCTTCTAATTATCAGCTAAACACTGCACAGTATTTGAAAAGTATGCAAAAAATGACAAGACTTCCAATGATGGAAACTGTCTCATATAAATTTTACATTCTATTTACATATAAGATGGAAGTTGCATGACTTGACTGTTCATCTATCAGTTTTAAGTACGGCTTTTGGGTTTTGTGAAAAGATTGAGTTTTATTGCTAAAAAAGTTTGGCCTAAATTCAGCCATCATGAATTATTTTCTACAAAGTCCAGTGAAGTATAGTTAACACACAGCATCTTTCAACATGTTATTCCAGAGTTTGCATTTGGCAATATAACTGTTCACAGCATTTAACTGCAAAACTCACAGTTTCTGCCATTCAGTCCTGAAGGAGTTACATCTTATAGCTCTTCAACAAAAACCAATTACACGTTTTAGCAGAAAAATATCACATGCTGGTAGTGAATAAATAAATGCTCAAACCAAAGAGAAATTAACAATTTCTGTGATGCATGTTTTGAACTTCTAATAGCTAGTCTGATTCTTCAGAATAATAGCTAAAATCAGGAATGGCACTAATGAGGAATGAAGAAAGGTATGAAAGAATAATACATGCAATATAAAGAAAGGTGGAGAAACAAAATAATTGCAACTTTTTATTTGCTGCTTGTAATGTTAACATTTATGTACACCCTGACCTTGTAAGGTGATATAATGCTTTGATTTTTTGTAAAATTTAGTAGAAGCAGAAATTGCACCTTGCAGGACTAAGCTCCGGATGCAGAACAAGATAATGGTGAAATTCAAATTTAATAAGCCCTTCAAAAGACCATCAGGGAACAGTAAGTCAGCTCAACACCTTCCCAACACAGGAAATTTAGAGTTAACCAGTGTACCTAATTTTATTATTTTGAAAGGAGGAATAAATCTGCTACAGGGAGCTGGTTTGATAGACCTTTGAAGGTCTTCAAAACTCTCACTAATATGTTATTCTCTAAAAAATATTCCCATAATTCTGCTGTCTCCCATCATTCCTTGCCTCGAGATTCATCTGTCAACTTTGATGCATCTTTTAAAGTACCCCTCCAAGCCTAAAAACCATGACTACAGACCACAGAAGAGAACTCTTTGCTTTGAAACTACCTGATCAATCAGAAGATCATTTACCTGCAAGCATTATTTGGTGAAGCTAAAGCGGCACATCAACCAGCAGCATCTGAAGGCTGAGGCAGCAAAACGTCAACAACAAATTGTCATTGGCATTCCATTTATGAACCTTCAAACAGCATCAGATCTTTTCCATGGGAAACCAGATCAGGTCAGACTGGAGCTGAATATTTCTTAACAAGCTTACCATCAAAAGAACTTACGTTTGAATAAAAAGGCTATCATTTGTTGATTTGAATATCAAAGGGATCCACTGCAAACTCCCAGTCTAGAAAAACCTCCCTAAGCTACACCAGACAGGTGTTTAATAATCTATTATTAAGGCACTATTTTAGGTTACTGAGAATCATAAAAAATAGCTGTAACTGTGAAGCTGCAAATGGGACTGCACAAAGAAATGAATGCTATTAACATACTATTAACAATTCAAAAGAATGAGTTGACATACCAATCAAACTTGTTAATTGACTGTCAATGGCCTGTCCCTGAATATACAACATGACTGCATTATATATTTCAAATGCTGACAGGAAGACAGTTTCATTTGCATTAACTTCATAAACTGATCAACAACCAAACTGCCACATACATTTATAATGGGAAGCTGAATCATTTCAATATTCATGCAGCTCTGTAATTGTAAATTAGGTGCTGGCAAACAATACAATACTGTACATACTCTAAAATATCCTAAATTTCTCTGACCTACTTTCTTTTTTATTTTAAAAGAGCAATGGAGAAAAGTTGTCTCTTACAGAGATGATTATTACTTTAATTTATGGTTCATGCCTGAGGCAAAATTTGTTTGCAACTGAGTTTGCAACCATAGTTTATAACTCTACTCTAGATGCATAACTGGTCCGTGATATATGAGGCATGCAAGGTGATGTAAAATTTTTCTAGCTTTAGTTCTGTGAAGTGTAAATACCATTAAAATACAGAGTAAATCTGTAAAAAAAAAGTGAATGAAAATCTGTACTATTTCCTTGCTATGACAGAAAGCAGATGTCAGCCCTGAAACCACTGAAACTTTGTAATTAGACACTGAAACATGTAATTTCAAGTGGAAAGTATTGCTCTTGTACATCCTTCCCTAGGGTCCTAGAATTTACTGCCCTCAGAAGTCAGTCTATAAAAAGTATCTTTCCTAAAAATATATCTCATAATTATACCCATTCAGTTTCATTGGGATTGACAGTGATAGCAGGTGAAATGGCTGTGATAGTGCTGTGATTTTAGCCAAGTGGTTAGTCAGACACACTCTGAGCAAAGTCACAAATCACAGGAGCTGAGAGCAGAATTGCTTGTGGTTCTTCCATATTTCTGCAAGGATTTATCAATCCAGTGGAAATAAATAAGGGCTGTAAATAGAAGGAAAATGACAGAAAGAATTCCCAGTAAAAGACCCAGGTCAGCATTCTTTACTTTTCCCATTTAGGATCTTCTGCAACACTTACTCTCCAGCATGTCTACTTACTGAAAAATACAGTTCTAGCTAAGCTAACAGAGAAGCCTTCAAATGTCGTCATTAATGACTCAGAGTATTAGTATCTATTTGTATGCTTTAACCATATAGGGTAGATGTGAGAGAAGAAATTTCTTTTTATTTGCTCATGAATAATGAACATATAAATACGCTATAGGCATATTTATCAATGTTTATATAGAAGAATTAATATCTCAATCACTTTGAGAACAGGAGAAATGAAGCTAAGCAGAAACATCACAAATGAGGATTAAGTAATGAGAGTCTGGAAATGTTCCACTGAAGGCTAAACAGTAATTGATCAGAAATTCTGAAGTTGTTGGGTTCTTCATATTCCCTCACTATCTGTATGACCTGGAGGAAGTATAAGCAAGTTTTAAACATCTCAACTGTAAATGCATGTTGTCTTCTTTCCCCCTCTTTTACTATTACTACTTTCATCCTTTCAATCCAGTAGTCACTTCCACAGCTTTAAAGTTATTGCAAGAAGAGCCTAGCACTATACACTAGCATAACCATACAGATATCACAAAAATGTCCAATAAATCTGCAGTCATGACAATCTTCTCCTGCATTTCCTTTCAGATAAAGAATATCATAGGACAATTTTTCTGTTATATGTGTGAGCTGCTATGTTTTCGACTTTATTATTTGTAGTATAGATGTAAGATTGAGAAGCAAAAAAAAATATTCACATTTATTGTTTTAGCAACTGCAATTGAAGAGTAGAAAGACTAACAAATGGAAATATAAAACCTTCATGAAAGCTGACTACAGTTGAGTCACTGGGGTGATGGCAATCCCAAATCACCCTAACTGGTAATCATGAAAGATTACTTATACTACAAACCAGACATTAGCTTTGATATCTTCCCTGAAGTATAAGCTGAGTAACTGTCATACTGAATAACATCATGTGATGGGTACTGCTAAGTTCTTACACTGACAAAACAGCGATCAGTAATGCTTCAACATCCTTTCAGGTAATCAATGTAATATAAGGAGTATGTGATTAAAAGCATTTAAGACATGAAAAGTGTAAAGGTAAAGAACAGCTCATTACTCAAAGGATGTAGTATCTATAAAACCAGCCATCTTAGAAGGAGCTGGTAATTTATTACTGCTGCTAATAGTAACACACAGCTACAGCAAATTCAGTAATTCATGCTCCAAGATTGATAAACTCTGATTCTAGAATATATACATATATACAGGTGAAATATATGCACATATACCTACTACTGTAACAGAAATGATGTGAAGTATGCTCACATTTCAAAAGAACATGATAATGTTAAGAATATACAGTTTGTCTGCACTGTTTCAAAATTTACATTTGAAATAGTCACATTCAAATTTACTCAAATACATGTTTTTAATGAAATTTTCACTATTACAGCTGAAATATTTATGACTCTTAATAGCCTGTGGCCGGTATAGGCTTTGTATGGTGGGAATAAACACTCCATCCTTGGGAATAATGAAACTTCCTATCGTGCAGATAAAGTTCCATCCATGTGGGAAATGGAGCTTTCTTGGAGATCTGCATGAGACTAGCGAAATAATTTGGACCAAAAACTTGATTACCACAGAACTCAAAACCATTATATTCTAATTGGAAGATAGGCTTCTCAAACTTCAATGTCTTTAGAAAGCTCACAAAACATTAGGGACAGTTTGTAAGACAAAAGGATTAAGTCAAACACTTTCAAAACAGCCCAGAGCTGTACATATACCATTGGTTTTGAATTAGAATGGTGAATACAATAAATGTTTTTTTGAATGCACTACTGTTAGTTGCTCAGTGATTAATGGTGAGATCAGGACTTGTATTATACTATACTGCAGAAGTAGAAGAGTTCAAGCAACTAATCCCGTTCCAAGTTCACAACTGAACAATTAGCAGTTTAACACAAACCTGTCTGTATTTGCTATATTTATAAGGAAAAAATTTAGATGAACAAAAAAACCCCCAACCCATTGCATTCTTACTAAGAAAATATTCAGTGGATTAGATGCCTTGCAAAAAATATTTTAGCTTGGATTGCAGTCCTGTTTCCATTCTCACAGAAGAAATTTCATTCTGAGATCTGCTTTAGTCTGAATCACTACTATGATTCTTAAAAATAAATTAAGTAAAAATTTAAATTAAGTGATTCATCCAGCTGGATTGAAAAGAAGAAAATATTAAAGGGGTTAGGTGCTCCACATTCCTGAGCATTTGCGCAGTATCAGTGTTTATTTTGTGTGGCAAGGTACAACAGTATTGGCATTGGCTTATACTTCTTGCATTTAGGTGCCAAGGAGATGCAAGAGTAAAAGGTAACAATTCCATAAATCTCTAATATGCCTTGCATTAAACATATAGTTCTAACATTAGTCTAACTGTTGAGAAACTAGATGAGTGGCATAACAAGGAAGCTAATTTATTATTTAAATTTCAGCTTTAGTATTACCACACAGGGAGATATATAAACAAATACATAATACTAATGTATTAGAGATTAAAATTTAAGCACTGATTGGGAAATATCAAAAATCAGGATACATATGGAAACATTGTGTATATTTGATTATATGTGAAATACATAGATATTTGTGTTACTAATGTATATATAAGGAACCTGAACATATTTGCAGGATGTTCAGAGTTATGAGAAATACACTAAACCCATCACCATTAAGAGACTCTGCAGTGCTCTATTCCTTAACTCTGTTGGTAAAAAAATTTTTTGCTTTTCAAGAAAGCTGATGCTTTCTTGATATTGCTTTCCAATTGCTATACTTAACCTTAGTATCCCTTTCCCTGCAAAAAGGCACCTCTGAAGTTTCTACCTCCAGCCACCTCTTATTTACATTATATGAATCTGCAAGAGTTCCTGCTGAAGACTGAAACTCACTGCAAAAGTAAAGCGGGTTTTTTAAATTTTTCTGAAATTTGATCTAGAATTATGGAAGTGAGCAAACAATCTATTGCAGCCCAGGAATTTTTTTTTTTTCTCTTAATTTCTCAGGGGTCTTAAAGGATAAATTTGAGAGAATGAATGCTTTGTAACCACAGAAGACTCACCATATATTTGGTCATTACCTAATGTCTGCATTTATAGAATTCAAACTTATTGATATCTTTTCAGAATTTAGGAAGAAAATAACCTTGCAGCTTTGTCACTGCTACATATAAGAAAGCTGGAGCTTCATACAGTGTGAGCCACAGACAGATTTGACTGAGATTCTTTGGGCACTTCTGCAAACACAGAATAAGTTCTGACAGACTCCTTCAAATGAGGGAAAGGCCCAGAAAGAAAACATTTGGTGAATGTTTAGTAAACTATCCATTTAAGGAATATTCACATCCTTACCATCCCATTAGCAGAACACTGCTGCTACTGTCTCCTGAGGACTCAGACCCAAATAAGAATGTCTTACTACAGATTTCTCTTTTTTAATTTTATGTGCTCTTTGTCCAAAGGCTAAAATCAATCTTGTAACTCCAGAAATTATATACATTTGATAACTTCTGGCAAAGTGCAATTTAATATGACTAAAATTAACTTTTCTACCAAGAAAATGA
This sequence comes from Forpus xanthops, assembly GCA_032466535.1. NCBI lineage: Eukaryota > Metazoa > Chordata > Aves > Psittaciformes > Psittacidae > Forpus > Forpus xanthops. Next base: position 23,329 of record JASSUY010022242.1, read on the forward strand.
TAACAAAGTTAAACCAGCAGGAAACAAAATCAAGTGTGTCTCCTCTGTCACAGAACAGTTGTAACATTTTTTAAGCCACATTAGTTGCATGATCCCAACATGACAAACAGTAAATAAACATTTTTCAGAAATACAGTTGCAGTTAGTACCAATATATTATTTACTCCACTCATTCTGGCCTTCACAGGTATCCCATCCTGTTCAATTGTCATTGTTATAATTACCCGCCTTCCACAGAGGCAGGGAACTGGCACATATGCAGAGAAGTAACCAGAAGCCTCTTCTGCTGGTGGATTAGTCTCAACATTGCCAGTCTTTTTTTTTGGGTATTTGACCTCGACAGGAGCAGTTCTCAGGTTGTTCCTTAACGAGAGAAAGATCTTATTAACAATTTAGGGTTTTTAATGCCCAATTTTCCAAAGCAGGAATGTAATTTCAATTTCTTCCTTCAATAGATTAATGACTTTTATTGCCATGAAGTTACACTGCTGTAGAAGTCTAGCATGTTACAGATTTCAAAGTGGCATTGATCTGCTACATAAGCTCTGATCAATCTTAGATTGCTAAAACAGTGAAAAGGACTTCTTTCTTCTCTACAGACTAAGAGGATTTCTTTTTACCATAAAGGCATTGGGTTTGTCTGTCCTGACTGGTAAAAGACCGATGAACCTAAAGATGATAATTAACTCTAGATATATAAAATGCATATCTTAGTTTGCAACAGAATTAGTCTGCTTTCTTCCACAAAAAAACAAGTATGTCATATAATTTAAAATTCAACCAACTCAAACTCTTGCTGTTATAAAGTAAAACTAAAGTATAACTGTATACTTTTTAATATTTTTTTGAAGTTAAGAATATAGTTGTTTAAAAGTTTACTGCATCTCTGTCAGGAACACAATTCCAATCATGCAACAACAAAAGTTTATGGACGTGTTATGCAAACATTTAGTTTCCAGAAACACTCCACAGTGCTCAGAATTTTAGTTTTGTTACAGTGTCTTAACAATTCATGTGGCATTTTTAAATTCAAAGGCCTACCTTACCAGACCAAGAGTAGTAGTCACTACTTCAAAAACGATGATTTCCTATAAGCCAAAAGTAATCCAATAGTGCCTAGGTTACTCTTTCAGCTTCAATGTCTCAGAACTTTTGCCTTAGAATTCTAAAGCCTTTATATGCTGAATAGAACTCTTTGAAGTCTTACAGACACCCCTATTGACTCTCTCAAGGACGACTGAGAATTTTGATCTGGAATTCCACAGGCAAAGTGTCCCATAGTCCACCTTGAGACACTGAAGAAACAAGTCTGTCCCTTTGCAATATGTGTTTGTGCATATACATACATATATAGGTAGAGAAATAAACATAAGCGTACTACTATTTATTTATTATTATTTATTTATATACTATGTGCACTTTGGTTATAGAATGAAGTAATTTAATTAAAAAATTAAGACTACAGAGACAACAGGGAGACTTTAAAGTGCTTCAGTGATGTGCACAGAATAGAAGTATGAGAGGATGCTCCAGCCTGATAACTCAAAATATAATACCATTCCATGATTCCACAATAACTAGGTAATAAAGATCAAAAATAATAATAAAGAGGGCAAGTAGGAAAAAATATAAATCTAGAAATTACGTGAAAATTTCAATGATGCTGAACAGTCAAATGACATCGGTGGGGCTTACAACAATGCAGGGACAGCTTAACGGAGCACTGAGCTTAAAGTGAGCATTGTAAAAAAAGTAAGTCATGACAAAATGTGGTAGTAACAGCAACTGACTTTTGTCTATGGGAGATGCATACTACACACCAGCAAAATAATTTCATAACACCACAGTTTGGAAGTTCCCTCCAAGCTCAGATACAGAATTACACTTTTAGAGGAATCAGGCTACAAATGTGTAAATTAAAATCTCTATTAATTTTGTCACTTAAAACTCAAATGCAAGCTATTCCCACAAATCAGTCTGCACAACTTCGATCACACCCTCCTACATATTCGTTAGTAGAATTCATGCTTTATTTACATCATCACATCTGCATTTTATGTGGGAGCCCTGTTTCATGTAGCAAGCAGATTTTTACAGATTACACGGTTGCTTTCTTTGCTTTCTAAATCTGCTATACAGCAAAATCTACTCTTTCTTCTCTCAAGCAGTATGTGGTACCCAGCTTTGAATGGTCTCCCCAAACAAGAATCCCTCACACTCTGATAGCTCTACCTTCCCTGACCTATTCACATCACACTATTACTATTCTCCTGAGGAAGCAAGGACCATGCTCATTTCTTTCACCTGATACTCTAAACCAGGAAGACCAGGGAGTACTGCTGGGTTCCACTGGCCTCCCTAATGTATCTGTTCAGTTATTTGAAAGAGTCTGGAACTGACAGGTGTCTGGAGACAAAGATGAGGAAAGATGACCCTGCTCTCCCCAGACAGGAATTCTATTCAGTATCTCTCAGAAAAGACAGGAGCATAATTTTCTCTAGCACTGAAGTTACACAAGTGACAAGATAGTGAATTACAGTATAAAACATTCTCTGTGCATACAAAAGGTCACTATTCCTGATTTCTGAAACTACATATAAAAAAATGAACAGTAAGAGCAATGTAATACTAATTTGCAGATAAAGATCTGAGACCTACTACAATTAAACAATTTCCTAGGTTTACAAAGCAAGTCTTGTACATGAAACATATATTCAGATGCTTTTCAGTGAGCATCACAATCTTTCTACCTCTCATGTCCCACTTTGACCAGTTATGCTTCAGATCTTTTAGTCCAGCCTGTCTGAATTATCAGTAAAACAATGCATACAGAGGTATAATATGAATACACAAATATTAACACCACATGTTCTGAAACATGGTGACATTCCTAATCAAATTACTGTTTCAATGCACGTTGCTTTCATCCTCAAAAAATATTCTTTTGCTGTAATATATTAAAAAGCATTTTAATTTGTAGCAAGGATTTAATAGCCAATAAGTTGTTCCTGAAGGGTATGTGACTAATAGTTCTGGAGACTTTAACACAGTGTTTATTTATGAACATACACAGAATCAGCCAGAGCTCCTAAAAGTCACTCTGTCAGTAAAGCTTAAAGTTATTCTTGGGGGTCACCAGGGCTCAATCTCCAGGCCAGTTGAGTCATTCGCTTTGCAGTTGACAGAGTGCTGCAGTGTAGTCTTCTGAAATGCCACAGTTAATTTAAGATTGTTATTATGCATAGTGAGAGAAATCACCAGTTTGAAAAAAGGACACAACATACCAATTTTAAAACTTTATTATAGGATCACAGTAGAAATAAACAAAAAGTCCTGCATTGGTAAAGACCTAAACCTTTCCATATCCAAGCGGTTCTTGATCCTCTAATGGATCTGACAGCATGATCTCTGTGAGATACTACTGCACTGCTCATACAAACCACTCTGATGTGCTAAAATGCAACCCCATAAATAACATCAATTTCTATCAGTCTGACGCTCCAGATATCTAAGATTTAGAATCCATCACCTAAATTAATACATAGTATTAACCTATGACAATATGCACAAAACTGTTGTCAAGTGTATATTCCAAAAGTACCTTTAATAGAAATCAGATCTCCAGGTGAAAGACTATTGCATCTGAAATTCCTGCCCAAAGTCCTAAGAGAGTGTAAGTTTTCATAGTAAATTTGCTGCAATACTTAAGGCTTTGCTTATGCATATGCATCAGAGCAACCCATGCTAAACATCTCTGCATGCTCCACACATCTAAGTGGTAACAGGACCTACAAACTACGAGTTCTCTTATTATGTGTCTTTTGCCATAGTAATGCCACAATACAGAAGTGTCTTTGTTTAGCTGACTAGAAAACTTCTACGAGATGGCAAACTAGAAAAACCCAACTTAAAGCATACACTTTCTGAACTCTTGGTCGCATGATTCAACTTTAAAGAGCACCACCACCTTTGGTATAGTTGCTTTTCCAGCTGAAACAAAAAATCCAACTAAGGCACAGACAATGGAACAAAAAGTACAACTATGCCATCACCTAGTACAACGCCACAGGAAAGTTTCACCTGCATCTGTACCTACAGCAGAAATGCAGTTTCTTGGTTTAAGTGATTGCATTGAGGAATCTCTTCCAAACTAATAAAGCACTTCTGGTTACAAACACATACTTCTTGAAACCATACCTATTAATGGATAAACAACTACATGAGTTAAAATTATGATTTTAAATAATCTTACATCTGCAGGGCTCAGCCCTTATAATAAAACACTACACATTTTAAAAATATTTCAAATAATTCAAACCCATCCCAAGTCTTTCAGTATACTACCACTGAAAACCAGAGCGCAACTACCGTAAATTTCTGAGGCTTGTTACACCTAATTATTATAATTACCTAAGCACATGGCCCAGAAGTCAGAATAAAATTTAAAGATGGAATAGAAATTTCTGGTTTTCCCTTACCACGAGTAGCTTTTCAAAGTGCAGCTTAAAAAAAGTATCTTTATGGATCTTCTATCTGGTGTCTATTTTGCTGATACATTTTAAAGGCACTATCTTTAATACCACTATAGCTGAAAGTAATCTCTATCTTTCTTCAGCATTTAAATTACTGTCTTTTCACCACTTTTTCTGAGGACCACAGCTGCATCAAGACATATTCATAATCAAAGTCTTAAATTGGATTGCATGTGTATAGCTATAAGAAAACCTACAACCCTAACAGAGAATATTTTAAGTCTTCCTGTAAGAGAAATGGGTCTCACAAATGTGAAAAGATAAATTCGAAAGAAAACTGAGAGATTTCTCATTTTCAAACTATTATTAAAGTCATAAAACCAAAATGCATTTTTGCTGAGAAAACAATCTCTCCCATCTAAAACAATTCAGAACAACCCCAGGTCCTAAATTGTTGAGGAAAAAAGAGTTGGTTTCCTACTTGAAATTCCTCTGACTCTCCAGAAGGCTCTGGATAGAACCTTACAGTGATTCACAGGCTGGTATAAATTTCAGAAGTCTATGCAAGTCAGTGTAAACCACAGGGAGCTGGAAGAAGAGATTGTGATTTGCTGCTGTTATTTATACGCATGGTTTTTTAAAGTACAGTAAAGAGACAAGACAAATTACTTCCTTTGATTCAATTCTCAACTTCGTTTTATATGCTTAAAATAAGCAGAAATTTGGGATAAGATATGGAAGGTGCATGCAGAGCTTCTAATCAAAGTAAAGGACTAGCAGTACTCCACAACCTCAGTAACCACGGGATTACTTTGTGTAACTAGACACTGAAAACAAATAGTCTTCAGAGCCAAATATATAATAATTGAAAAACCGGATATAAGCAAGAAAATAAAAAAAAAATAAAAATAGAAAATAATGTAGTTGAATATGAGGGGGAAAGAGAAAAAAAAAAAACAAGTTCCATAAATAGGCATATAATTTTTCACTTTTTGCTTAATTTTGTTTAGCCTATGAATTTTATTCTGTATTTATACATCTCCCGACATCTGGTAGCTTAGACAGAGTAGAAATTTTAAATGGAACTGTGAATATTCACATCTTGGACATGTTCACCATACAAATGCATATCAGCACACTGACACGCACAGCAAACTGACACTTCTACTATAAGATATTATTATCATAGAATCATAGAATAGTTAGGGTTGGAAAGGACCTTAAGATCATCTAGTTCCAACCCCTCTGACATGGGTAGGGACACCTCACACTAAACCATGCCACACAAGGCTATGTCCAACCCGGCCTTGAACACCGCCAGCAATGGAGCATTTACAACTTCCCTGGGCAACCCATTCCAGTGCCTCACCATCCTTACAGTAAAGAATTTCTTCCTCATATCTAATCTAAACTTCCCCTGTTTAAGTTTGAACCCATTATCCCTTGTCCTGTCACTACAGTCCCTAATAAAGAGTCCCTCACCACCATCCTTATAGGCCCCCTTCAGCTACTGGAAGGCTGCTATGAGGTCTCCACACAGCCTTCTCTTCTCCAGGCTAAACAGTCCCAGCTTTCTCATCCTATCTTCATAATGGAGGTGCTCCAGTTCCCTGATCATCCTCGTGGCCCTCCTTTGGACTTTTTCCAACAGTTCTATGTCCTTGTTATGTTGAGGACACCAGAACTGCACACAATACTCCAAGTGAGGTCTCACGAGAGCAGAGTAGAGGGGCAGGATATAGGAACTCTGCACATGATAGTACTCTTTCAAGTTTATTTAAAGTTATTCTATTTTTTTTTTAACGGGGCTGCCTTCAATTTGACCTTCAAGCATATTTACAGGCTTACTGGACTGCATTTAACTGAAAAAATCTGTTTAGAAAACATAAATAAATAAAAATATCTAAATAAACCTCAGTTAAATGGCTATTTTTGTAACTACTGCTCTAATCTTTCAGTTCAAATGGAATTAGCATATCATATAGTAATATACCCTGGTAAAGGTAAAAAATGAGTATAAAACAAATTAACCCTGACATTTTACTCTATCAGCTTTGCACTTGCTCTTTATCCCTCCATCTCCCTCAGTTTTTCACTGGCTCCATTAAATTCCTGTATCCCAGCATTCTAGACAGTGTTTTTACATATACAACAATAGTATTTTCAGGATGACACTTTATTAGCACCTCATAGCAAATAATAAGTGTAGTCACTAAAAAGATTCTCATACCATGGGTAGATTTCTTACCCTACTACTCCTGAGTATATCACTGTTGTCTGTTTAGGACCATAATTGCCATGTAATATACCAAAGTCACACTCTTAAGTTCACTTAAGTGTAACTTAGTGTAGAATTTTATTATCAAATAACATTCAATATTCAGAAATGCAGATGTGCTGATGAATAAAAATAAAAATATATTACCAAAATAACCACTGTTGTTACTCAGCTTTTATATAAAATCCACATTTTCAGAAAATCTGAATAGCTTTAACATTTATTTGAATCTCTCTTACATATGACCAGATTTTCAAAATTGCTCAGCAGCTGGAGAAATGCAGAACTCAGAAAAATAAAAACCATTATGAATTACAACCTTAATACTAAAATACAGTTAGTTAACTACCAGTATATTGAAAATAAAGGATTTTTATTTTCAAGTACTGTCATGCTGAGCCCTTCTGAACATAGTCTAACTATGAAGGTAGCTAATTTGTTTGCACAGAGAATTATTTTCTATAATCACAAAAATATAATAAACAGGAATAAAAATTGTGTGTAGAAATAGGAAACAAGCAGCCATATAGTATGAAGCTAAAATGAAGAATGGCAAAAGTGGGGGTGAGGTGCCAAGGCAGACTAGCAGTGTTTCTGATCCACCTCCATGATTTACATGTATTGAGGCATTGTATATACTTTTTTTTGCAAAATTAAAGCAATTAACTTTTTGGTACTCTGAACAGGAGGGGAAGCACACAGACATAGAGGCATTCAGCTGAGAATGTAATAAACTGAGCTAATCACTTGGAACCTGCTCATCTTTAATCCGCTTCGGTCTTTCCTCCTGGGAAGGGGAAACCCCAACAGTCATGCTGGAGTTCTCATTCACCCATAGCTTTCTCCTGCTTCTGCATCTTACTCTCTTTCTAATTTACCGTTTTTCATACTCTACATCAAGTATATTTCAGAATAACTTTTGCCTCGGTAAATGAGATGACTTGACATCTTAATATCCTGCAACATTCTTTGTGAGAAAACAAACACATGAATAACTATTTAATGTCTTATTCATTTTATAAGAGTAAATAAAAAGCTGTTCTTTTCTGGAAATTTCAATCAAATTTTTAAATTGACAAAAACAAATCAAATCCTGAAAAAAAAAAATACAAAATGCAGCAGCATAAAAATGGCGGCAAACAAAACCTTAGCAATACTTGTTACTTTCCTCCAAACAGAATAAATTTAACATTTCAAGGAATGTTAAATTTCCTTGAAATTAACCATTTGAAACATTTCAGTTGGTTTACTCTTTGCACAAATTTCATTCTTTTTACTTAAACAAGCACAACTACTGAAAACGTTGTTTCTGCTACATCCCACAGCTATGTTGTTCCACTTCTTTTTCCTATTTTATTTGAGGACACAGGGAGATCTGTGGGAAAGGTACACTTTGCATTGCTCAAGATTCTGGGTGGAGTCCTTACTTCTCTCTTCACAAACTGCAATAATAGTAAGGTGGGAATGTGCATATAAAGTCTGTAAAGGCCTCGTATAACACAAATATAAATAAAAAATTTTCCTACATTTTTCTATTAGTTCATTTCCTTTCTACCTTTTTTTTTTTTTTTTTCCTATGTTGGTGTTCTGCTTTCTTTTTTTTCTGTAGTTCATTGTTCATATTAATGAGGGGAAATCAAGCTGGATCCAACAGCTCAAGGGAGAGGTTAGGCTGCCACAACTCCATGCACCCAGTACAACCTGCAGTGAAGCCAACTACGTATTCCCAGTAGAAACATGCACATAGATCATCTATGCACCATATAGATACAGTTAACATAGTCAGAGACACAGAGCATTCACATGAACAAAGACAGCACAAAAAGACTCATTCCACTCCCTTGACTGGCTGAGCAGGATGGAGGTGCATGAGTAAGACTATGTACATGCATACACACACAACTGGGTTCCCTCTGGCAGACAGGCTCAGACACTCAGTCTGTGCAGCAGTGCCCCTGTATCCCAGTCTTCCCAGTTGCTGCCACCTTGACATGCGAGCCTCTGAAGCTGCAGCCCCACTCCAGTTGCTGGTGCAGACCCTCCACTCACACACACACAGAGGTACACGTATGCACATGTACATACAAGCAAAGCTGGCCTTAGGTTTCACTCACTTGGGCCTCTCCAGTCACCATCAGTCAGGCACAGGGGCTCCCTGAACCACAGTCAGATGCCAGTTGCTGGCACATGGACCTCCATACAGGCACTGTCAGTACAGAATCCCTCATCCAGGAAAGGGGTAGAGAGGATAGGGCACAGCGTACCCTCAGCAAGTTTGCAAATGATGCAAAACTGGAAGGAGGGGATGACACAGAGAGTATTCTGTTGCCATCCAGAGAGACCTCTGGAGACATGCTGAGAGTCAACAGACAAAAATCCCTTTAGAGCAAGACAACTTTCAAAGAACACCACTTCATACACAAGTGGAAATTATTCTCTCCATTAATTCTTCTGAGGAATTCCAGATGCGAAAGATAAGAAAGATATGTATGGAAAAAGTTAATGGAAACAGAGAAAAAAAAAACACTTTGGAGTATGTGTTCTTCTCTCTGAAACATTTATAAATCTAGAAAAAAGTCCACAATACTCCTCTTATGGCATCCTCTCCTTCCTTTTGAACGTCACGTCTTTTCTTTCATGCTAGCAGTTTTAGTAGGGTATGGTTTCACAGAAAATAATTAGATTTTTATTATCTTCCCACATAATATATTAACTATTAGCTAGAAAAATATGCTCTTCAGCATTTTACCCAATTTAAAATTTCCCTCATTTAAATGACAGTGGCACCAAATATCTCATCACATACTGCCTTTCTCTAAAGGTAACTGAAAAAAGCAACTCTCAAATTCAGGTTCAAGATCACCTCAAGAATCTGAATGTACACAAGTCCATGGGACCTGATGAAATCCATCCGCAGGTCCTGAAGGAGAAGGGGAACAAAGTTGCTAAGCTACTGGCCATATCTGAAAAATCACGGCAGTCAGGTGAAGTTCCCAATGACTGGAAAAAGGGAAATATAACCCCCATTTTCAAGAAGGGGAAAATGGAACTACAGACCAGTCAGCCTCACCACTGTGCCTGGCAAAATCTTGGAGGAGATTCTCCTGGAAGGCATGCTGAGGCACACAAAAAACAACAAGGTGCTTGATGACAGTCAGCATGGATTCACTAAGGGGAAATCTGCCTGAACAATTTTGTGGCCAATTTTATACCAAGCTGTGTTGTTTGGTTGATTTGCTGGAGGGAAGGAATGCCATCCAGAGGGATATTGACATGCTTGTGAGGTGGGCCGATGCCAGCCTATGAATTTCACCCAAGCATGACAAGTCCAAGGTCCTAAACCTGGGTTGGAGCAATCCCAGGCACAGCTCCAGGTTGGGTGGAGATGAGATTCAGAGCAACCCTGCAGAGAAGGACTTGGGGGTGTTGGCCAGTGAGAAACTTAACATGAGCTGGCTTCAGTGTGTGTTCACAGCCCAGAAAGCCAACCATATGTTGGGCTGCATCAAAAGAAGCATGACCAGCAGGTCAAAGGAGGTGATCCTGCCCCTCTACTCTGCTCTCGTGACACCTCACTTGGGGTATTGTGTGCAGTTTTGGTGTCCTCAACATAAAAAGGACATGGAAATGTTGGAAGAAGTCCAAAGGAGGGCCACGAGGATGATCAGGGGACTGGAGCACCTCCCGCAGGAAGACAGGATGAGAAAGTTGGGGATGTTTAGCCTGGAGAAGAGAATGCTGTGTGGAGACCTCATAGCAGCCTTCCAATATCTGAAGGGGGGGTCTATAGGGATGCTGGGGAGGGGCTCTTCATGAGGGACTGTAGTGAGAGGACAAGGGGTAATGGGTTCAAACTTAAAC
>JASSUY010022243.1:0-40431 GCA_032466535.1 Forpus xanthops
TCACCACCCTTACAGGAAAGAATTTCTTCCTCAGATCCAATCTAAACTTCCTCTGTTTAAGTTTGAACCCATTACCCTTTGTCCTCCCAGTACAGTCCCTCATGTATGTACTCATTGCCCTTATCAAAACGCATTATTGTTCATTATATTTTATACAACATCCCTTAAATGTACCATGATACAAAGTCTGCAACTTATACTAAATACTAAGCTATTTTGAAAACTGAAATTGTCAGCTCCAGCAGTAATTGTGCAGTCTTTAGGGATTTAAAGCCATACAATAGCATCTCATAAAGTTGTTGCTAGTGATGCAGTGTTGGTTATGGTGATGGCTGCTGACCTTACAAAACTTTTACTATATAGCTAACATGAAAATTCCCTGCTTTATTTGACACATGTGCTGCACAGTTTTTACAAGCCAGTGCTCATGATTCCCCCTTCTCTCTTTGTGACCATGAGAAGAACAGTCAAAGTAAAATGTCATTCTTTTCCCCAAAGACTCATTGAAGGGTTTGTAAGGAAAGAGAATCCATTGTAGTTATCTCTTACCTTATTTGATAGACTCTTTCAGCAGGATAACACCTTTCTATTATAACCAGAAGATTGGCTTTCCTATTCATGTAAGTTTTATGATTCTTTCCAAAGACTTACCTTGTGGCTGTGTCTGAACACGGTTTTGGCTGGTTTCAGCAGGTTCTGAAGGGACCAAAGCTGTCCATCTGTAATGTGAAATTACTCCTGCCATCAGAGAAATAGTGCATCACTCCTTTGAGTAGCTGCTTTTAAATGAGAACTTTGAAAAAGGAAAGAAACTAAAGGTCATGGGGAAAACCCCAAGCTTACCAAGTCTGGGGAATTTACCAAGGAATTTATCAAGCTGTATTTCATTGAAGACATGTATTTACTCATTTTGATAAGGTGTATCTTGACTAGATGAGCTTATGTGAAGAAGATAATTCTATAAGTGGTCCAAGGCTGATATCATTAAGGAGAAGTGGAAGATGGCAATTCTCAGGGATGTTTCAGCATTGTTGTTCTTGAATGTTGTACCAGGAATTTTATACTGAGATTGGAAAAGACTGATGGAATTAGCTCCCAGCTAAATAAGCTATTGAAATACTCAGTACACCTCTTGTGCAAGAGAGGAGCAACCATGGTGAAAATCACCCCTGTGCATTGGGAGATCCTCAGCTCAGCAGCCAGCCTCACTGTACCTCCCTCACATGTGTCCTTGCCTCCTTCTCAGCCAAAGCACAGGGAGAGATGGCACAGCACTGGCTTCACTGCTTTGTGCCTGCATCACATATATCTTCAAAACAGAAGCTTGCCATGCAAGTGACTTCCACTGATTTTAATAGAACCTATTGTTGATATCCGTGGAGGGAAGATGGGATTGGTGTTTTGTTTTCTTTGTCTTTATGATCTCAACATGTAAAGTTACTGTATTGATGTGTAATCTGCCTAACTGGCCATTCCCTGAGGCTTTTCCTTCTTCCTTGCTTCAGGAACAACCAACGGAAATGTGGCATGGAAGCAGTGATCCTGTGCTGATTCCATGTGTCATCTCTTACTCAGTAGCTGAATCAGAGCTGGCTACAGGCTTTGTAGAAACTAGAGGGTACATAATTCAATTTTTCCATTTGTGTTCCAGTTCCTTCTTGGAAATTCCTCTTGGAGATAGATTTGTGTGCTCAGGAACTGCACTAGAGAAAAAGAACCTAAGAGGCCAACTTACTGCAAAATGATCTCTAGGAGGAAAGGAAATCTTTGCTTGTGAAAGGTCACCAGGAAAGTGGCAGTAAGGTCACAGAACAGGGCTGCATCAGGGGAAAAAAACATAGTTGCCTTCTATGTTGAGTCCTGAAATCAGTAACTTAGCACGTTCGACTTAGTGAAAACTGAGAAATGAGCTTGGCTTGTTTTGCTACCAAGCAAATTGTGTATGACCACAGCAGCTTTCTTTCTGTTTTTCCAAAGGCATAGTAGTAGGCAGTTGCATACTTTTCCCTGATGCAGTTAGCAAGAAAGAACACTGATTTCAAGGTGGGCTATTACAGTCCTTGCCTGACTGCAAATTCTGAGATTACCAAAGTAACAAAATTGAGCTAAATGTCATGTTATCCCTTGTTTAATGAAAAGTAATTAAGATCATCACTGACTTTATTGAAGGATATGGGTTTGCTGCCTGAAGCTCAGGAAACTTCTTTTTAATCTCCAGTAAAAATGGACAGCCATTCTCTATTATTAAGTATTTCCTACAGTGTGTAATCCCATGAACACAATGACTGTATTTCTCTGCGTTCATGTTCATGTAAGTAAATGATAGAGAGCCTTTGGCAGTTTGCACTGAAAGTCTTAAGCCATGCAGCAGATGCACAGGCATGAAGCACAGAGATTTGTTTCACTTGGTACTGCACTGACAGTAGCCAAGTCTTGTGATAAACTTTAATTCTCATTATAAATTTCACTGGATGGAGGAGTAAAACTGCGTAAGAGCAGATTCTCTTCTATTTCAGCAAAGAGAATGGATGCTAGTGAAACCTCTTTCAGTGAATAACCCTGGTTATCAGAGCACCGCAGAGGGGCAGAGGCTGGGTGTAGGTGACAGCTGTCTCCAGCACACATGGCACTTAGGTATTTAGACTTGGTTCTGGCTATCAGGCCACCATTAGGCTCTCTATTTGGCTACCACAGCATCGCACTGAGCCCTTCGGTGGAGGGAATGATTTACCCTCAGGAAACAGATCTGTATTGAAAAGTCTTCTGCTGTAATAATCTCCTTCGCTGTACCATGGAAGCATTTCATCCCTGTCATGCATTAAGTAGCTGAGACTCTCTGATGCTACTCTTAGGCTACAGTGCAATGATTTTCAAATCTTCCAGGCATCCCTCCCACTGGCATTAATTGCCCCCCTGCTGTGCCTGTTGCAAAGCTATTTGCTCTTTCATCATGCAGTACTTGTTCAGTGCTGCACTAAACCTTGTTGCTTTGCAGTAAAAAAGAAAGCTTCAGTTTATGCAAATGACATTGAAATGAGTTTGATAAAGTGATAAACAATCATGTTTTGTGATTGCAACTGTTGGGGTTTTGTTTGTTATTTTACAGTTAATTTTGTGGAAGTAAAGGTCCTAACAAACTCCCTTCTGGTAGCAATGCAGTAATATATCTCCCCATACTAATGTTTTAAGAATTAGGTAGGGCCACCAAATGAATGTGATAGGGGGACCACATACATCCAACACCAGAGTGCCCCTTTTCCCTACAGTAGAGCTCCCACCCAGCTCAAAATCTCCCTGTACCTAGCAGCACTATTTCAGTTACTTGTGTCTTTGGGGGGGCAGTTAGGTTTCATGCCCTTTTCTTTATTTCCTCTTCCTCTCTGTTCCTGACACATTGTTATTCTTTCCAGTGACTGACCACGGCTCCAAAACCCCATAGTCCCCAAGAGTAATTACAGACACATTTCTATGCCATCCCCACTGGTAGCTTGGGTCAAGTGCTTTATTTTTATCCAGGTCAGCTACAGAGAAGTCTGCTTTGTCAGTAGCTGCATGGCAAGACAGGACTATTTCTGTTACCTGAGTGTTTCTGCTGTAAAGGTTGGTCCTCTGCAGAGTCTGGAGTACCCAGTATCACAGCAGTGTTGCCAGTGGCCATTAATGGAAGATATGAGGCCCCTGCAAAGATTAAATGTCAAAGGGAAACAGCTAGAAAGAGTGTGAATATGGATGCATGAGAAGTAAAGGAGCACAATATGATTGTGTCTTTGTTTGCATAGGGTTTGATGACCTGCATGCTTGTGCTGACCCTGGAGCTCCTGAACATGGATACAAGACACCCAGTGCCGGTGTATTCTTTGAAAGCATGGTAGTCCGGTTTCATTGCCAAGAAGGATACAGGCTTAATGGTACTTCAAAAAAACTTTGTGTGAGACACTTTAATGGCTCCCTGAGCTGGAAACCAAGTGATAAACCTGTGTGCCTACAAGAAAGTAAGTCAGTTTCTTAAAGCACTTCACCAGCATCAGTTCTCACTTGTTCATGTACCATGTCTGTGTCTTTCAGCTCAAAACACAAAAGGCTGGAGTCCATGTCACTGTGTCTTAGTTGATATATACTGCAGTTTCCCATCCACCTCCTCCATAATCCCCATTTCTCAGTTAAATATTTACTGTGAAAGATTGTGTATGTGTATGCATGCATATCTTGAAAGAGATATAAAGAAATCTGAAGAGAAAAACTTATTTCTCCCTTTAAGTAGTTACAAATTGATGCAGAGAGAAGATACAACCTGCAGTACAGGGAAACCATTATTAAAGTTGCACACTTAATATTCCTTTCTACAATATTTTACTAGGAAAATATAATGGATTTCCAATGCTGCTGTTCCTGCTAATCAGGAGGTCTCAACAATTATATTTTATGATGTGTGTATGATACAAGTAGGAAAATCAATACCCATGGACAGTACAAGTTCCCTTTGAGATAATTCAGATGATTATGGCATAAGCCAATTTATTTTTATGTATCGCAGTGTTGAAACTGTATGTGATTTTAAATAATTAGGATGTTAAATTACTTCCTGCTTCTGGGAGTAATGTAGATGAAGGATTAATTTGAATATGGTTTTGGCCAAAATACATCCAAGCAGCACGAATGATTTACTTTACCAAGTATATTAAAGATACAAATTGTTCTTTTTGTTGATCAATTTCAGTCAACAGAGCTGTTAAAATCAACAGGCATGAAAAATGTTAGTTAAATCGAGTGTGTACGTTTTAGTGTTGTGACTTCTCTACACATTAGCCATTGCCTCCTTGTCTTCAAGGTGGAGCAAGATAAATTCTATTTCAGGATGCCTTCCATCAATTAGAGTCAGATAAAATACAAGGATAAATATAAGGATATCATTCAGAAGTAGTCAAAGACTAATGAGGCTCATAAGCACACTTACTGCCTAGGATCATGCATCACTCAGTGTATATAAACACTGCAGGTACTTGTTTATGCTGAGCAGGGGGTGGTTATGAGGCTCCTGTGCCAGGGCAGAGGTGCATGAAGAGACATGCCACAATGGGAGATGAACCACAGTCAGGAGATGCTCGTGAAGGGAACAACTCTAAACAGTGGTCTGTCTGAAAGCGGTGTGTATTGGAGAGTAGCCAGAGGCAGCTGGTAAGTAGCGCATGGTCCTTCAAGTGGCTGCCCTGTTGGCTTTTCAAGTCTTGGTGAAAGGTAGACTCCTGGACATGTGTGAGGCCAGGTTACAGAGTTGTGAGGGACACAGTCATGAGCTGTCTCATGGTACACAGAAATGACAGCTGATGTGTAAAACATAAAAGCAATGGGGCTGGTAATGCCTGGTCATGATGGTGGCATTGGTCAGCTTCACAGAAATCACCTGATGCCTTTCAAAATAATGTATGTATGAAAATCACTCCCTCTCCTGTTACACCATCTTTCATAAATGCCCTTTTCTCTCATCCCATGGTGATTTAAGAAAAAAACGTGTGTAGAGTGACAGCAGCATATATCTAAACTGGGCATCTGAACCACCAGAAAGAGCTACAGCACTTGGAATAGTTGTTTGCTTAACCACTACATGTTGCTTCTAGGACTTTTGATGTGCAGCTCGGACATAGTGCCTGTACTATCCACTGCAGGCGTTAAAATAAGCGTTAACATGTTTGATTGAATATTCATACCTCTTCCCAGTGCCCCCCCAGCCCCCAGTCCAGTGGACATCTGTTGAGGAAGTTTCTGATCACAATGCTATCAACAGCAAAACTGCCACTGATGTCAGGGTGGTCAACACCAAATCCAGGTGTTTTCAAGATAGAAAGAAACCGGAAGATGAGAATGGGATGGATGGTTTGACAAGAGCTGCTTAAGAGATAGCCATTGCTTTACAGCACAGAATACTTAAAAAGGATTGGTAGGCAATGCTCTGATCAAGCAAAGCGCTTAAGCTTCAGCATAACTGTAATTATGTGATTAGTCTTGTTAAAGTTCTGTGCTCAAAAGATGCTTTTTATTATACGGTCTGTAAAGTAGGATCCTGATTTGGGATTTAGTGAAGCAAGTGCTTAAGCACCTTTCTGATTAGTGGTATAATAATGCCTCAGGTAATACTAAAACAATCCTAGGGTTTAGCAATAGATGACAGAATTTATTCTTCTTTCCAATGCACAATACAGCCTCTGATTCAGAAGGAATACTAAGCAAAGGAGCAGTAGCAACCCATGAGACCTAAGCATTTGCTTAGAGTGCTTTTTAGAGTGATCCTTTTATATACTGGAGCAGAATCAAGCATGACAGCGAGGAGGAAAGTGTAGGAACACAGTACATCTGGAGAACAGTTAAGGAAGAATTATAAAAGGTTTTATAATTCTCAGCTGATAATGCCATGCATAAAAGTCCTCATTGCAGAAATTCTGTGATGGTATGTAAAAAGAAAGTTGAAATCTGGAGCAACTACTGGAGAAGAAGTTAATGTTTTGCCGTTCATCACTAGCTAGCACAAGGCAAAATAAACTTGAAATTGCATTTACCCATTTAAGGCAGGGGCTGACTGCCATACGTGCTGTGGTATGCTCTACACGCCTCTCAGCCCTGTATATGTGAATGTCAGATACTACCAGCTGAACTTGAACACTAAAAATACTCAACACTTTGGAGTAGATTAGAAGTTCATCTCAGGAAGTTGGATCCAACTAAGTATGGTTACATATAATTTTATGTCTCTATGTTATGTACATTTAATTGTTGTTATGAGTTTGCTAGAACAGTCTCTAATCACAAATGAATGCTATTTACCAAAGCAACCTGTTTCAGAATGCAATTGATTTTAAAACTAATACATTTGCCTGGAGCTCTCCATCCAATCAATTTGGTTTCATAGGTCTGTCATTTCTTGTTAAGAGACAGGAGATTTTAAGTGTCGGTACGAAAATGAAGTTGCATGAGTAGGTGCCCAATAAATGCCCTGTCAAAAATCAGTGTGCTTAGAGTTATGTTCTCATGTTGATGTACAGCATGTTGTGACAGTATCTTCCATCAATTCTAATACAGTTACGCACATAAACACCAAAGCTCTGAGGTAGGAATTTTGTATTTACTGTTTAAGAGCAATATGTCATGTTGTTCACACTTTAATCTAATCTTCTCCCACTGTGATAATGTGGTTGCTGAGACTGTTGGCCTACTTGGAACAAATGATACCTCTTTCCTGTGAGTTTGAATCTAAATTTACAGTCTACAGGGAGATGGTAACCAAGCGAAGAACCCTTCTGTCCCAGTGCTTCTGCAGGCAGACACCTTCAAGATGTCCTCAGTGCCTCATTCTTCCACTGACAGGGATGCTAAACCTGCAGTGAGAGTAGTGGGGTAGTGGTTACAGGTTTCTTGTATGACATTTAGCACTCATTTCTCTTTGCTTTTATCCCTGGATCTGTGATGTGACTGAAATATCTTTATTTCTCCATCTCTTACCTGTCTTGCTCAGTGTTTGCTGCTTCTTAAGCCTGGTTACAAGCACTGCATATTGTTTGTAGCCTGTGCTTAGCACAATGGCCACAGATCTCTGTGCACTCCTGTAATCCAAGCAAAGACAATAAAAAGAAAGTATAATTTAGTATGTACTGAAGTACTGTTTGCCGTCCATGGAAATACCCTGCTAACACAGTACTATGGATTTAACACTAGTAAAAAACAAGTCACAATAACAATACTAAATATGTACTTTTAAGAGCACAGGGTCCTGATGAGCTGTCCCTGTATACAACCCATTCTTCATGCTGTTCTCTCATCCTCTCCTCTCCATTCCAGCCTGTCAGTGCTAGTCAAAGCTAATTCACAGACCACTCTTCAGTGAGGCACACAAGAGCACTGCACCTCTACATGTGAGTTTGCATACTGACTAGTAAATAAAACAGTGCAGAGCAGGGGCCAGGACATTGTTCTCCAATTGTACACTCTGCTGCAGTGTTAGAAAGGTCCTGACATGGTTTTGGCCAGCACCAAGTAGTACTCCCCAAGCAATTCCTGCAGGGACCTTCTGTATTAACATGGACCTGGAACAATGTTTGGAGTTCACCTGCAATAGATAAAAGCCATGTCAAGCCAGCTGGCACCCATGAGGATAGTGTGGCTTTCTTCATAGTATCCAGGTCATGCCTTCCTTGTGAGTTACTTTTATGGGCAAGGTGGTCCTGGGAGGAGGGAGGATGGTTCTCCATCCCCACGGGCTGGAAGAAACAGTTCTGAGAGATGATGTGCACATAAACTAAAGCACTATAACTTTAACTGATTAAGGCCAGTTTTACTCTTTGGACCAATATTCTTATGATGAGGGACATACTTGGTTTGCTAAAGCCAAGAACTAATGTACAAAGACTGCATCTTCATAAAAAGGACATGGAGCTGTTGGAGCAACTGAGAAGAGGCCCACAAGGATGATAAGAGGTCTGGAGCACATCCTGTATGAAGACAGGCTGAGAAAGTTCAGCCTGGAGAAGAGAAGGCTGCATGGAGACCTCAGAGCATCTTCCAGTATCTGAAGGGGGCTACAAAGATGCTGGAGAGGGACTCTTCATCAGGGACTGTAGTGATAGGACAAGGGATGATGAGTTCAAACTGAAACAAAGGACGTTTAGGTTAGATATATGGAATAAGTTCTTTACTGTAAGGGAGGAGAGGCACAGGAATGGGTTGCCCAAAGAAGTGGTAAATGCTCCATCCCTGGCAGTGTTCAAGGCCAGGTTGGACAAAGCCTTGGGTGACATGATCTAGTGTCCGTGCCCATGGCAGGGGGTTGGAGCTAGATGAGCTTAAGGTCCTTTCCAACCCAACCACTCCATGAATTTAGGATTCATGAAAGTTAGATAAGGTAATGAGCCCTTGCACCTGGCAGCCTGCACCTCACCCCTTCGTATCTCTTCAAGATCAGGCATGTGTTCCTAACTGGGGCGTTCTTTTGGCTGAACTGTTCTAATATTCATAGAGTAGATACAAAGCAGGTCACAAAAAAACTGCCAGAAAGGAGTGTAAGTCATAGCTATTGCTGTTGGTTGCTGTTAAAGTCCTTGTATTCCCTTAAATGGCTTAGCAGCTTCCATGAATTTGCTGAAAAGTACTTAGAATAAAACGGTTTATTTTCTAGGACAGGACATTTTGAAATTCAATCACTTATTCTCAGCTTTTCCAAGCAGAATGTGTGCCAGCTGATCCGGCTGCTCCTGGAGAAGTGGCTACTGCAATTTATCCCTGACAAGTGCTAAACAATACAGATTCAGTCAGTGAGAAGGCATTTGCTCTCCAGGTGTTAGGAAAAAGAGCTGTAACACCGTGGTCCATTGGTCTCATGTTTAGCGATGGCTTGTAATAGGCCTGTTATCAAAGACAGCCAGGATGTTACAGGCTAAGAATGGTACAATGAGAAACTTACCACTGAGCTCTGCCAACATCTGGCTGATTAAAATGATTTGATCTACAGCTGTTACTTGGAAAAATGGGGATGAAGTCGCTGTAATAGATCATTGTTGCAGAATCAATTTCCTCCACTTTGAAAATGAAATCTCATGTTTTACTGCACGGTATGTAGACACACCTCTTTTATTTGTATAGCAACAGGAAGCTGTTATGCCAAGAGAGCGAGCTGTTCATTGACGTTTTCTTCTGGCATCCATCTCTGATCTCATCCTGTGTGGCCACAGAGCAGTATCCCCATCTATCTCATCCCATCTTTGGGAGTGCCCAGGGCAGTCTCTTTGTGGCACCATTCGTAGCTTAGCACCAGGCATTTTGTACGGGGCATCCTCTGCTATCTCTGTTGATTAGCTTGCCAGAGAGAGAGAAAACTATTCAGTCACTGAAGGTGGTGTCTGCACCGTCATCACAGTGCATTTTACAACATCTCAGGCTTGAGCATTTATAAATGAATAAATCCTAATCAAACTTCTTGCTGCAGATTCTCAGGTAGCCTGGAAGACTGACAGCCTTTCCTGTTAGAGGCAGCAGGAGGTACCTGCAACAGCAGCCAAGAAACAAGAGAAATGGGAGAAATTTTAAGTAATAATATGTGCAGGCCACATACTACAAGTTAGCTAAGTGCAGTGTATTATAGAAAACAGCCCTGTAATGGGAAGGTACAAAGGAAAATATGTTTAGCTGGGGAAGCAGCACTCTTCCACCTCATGTCAGTAAAATCTAGTGATGAGAGTCTCAGAATAATAGATCCCCTAGTTTGCCTAAATACATAAATACATGCATCATGAAATGCATTTTCTGTTTTGTGTGTGCTGTGCTAAATGATAGTTTATCTTGCTTCTAGTTGTGATTCTAAGCAAACCAGTAAGCTGTTGCTATTGCTTTACTTTGTGCATGGTCACAATTAAATGCTAAATACAAATTTAGAGTTGCCTTTTCCTCTTCGGTGAGAATTACCCATTAAAATGGCAGAAACTTTCTCTTTAATGCAAATCTCAAGGGGCTTCTGATACGTCTTCTTTTTAAATAAGTATTGAAGATAATTGTATCTTGTGGTAAAAGTGCTGGAAAAAAACCCCAGCATAAAACAGGCTTATAATATTTCTGTTGTCTTGCTTTTATTTGAAATACTTGATGGGTTTTGATGCCTGGAAACTTTTATCACCATCTCTGTCATGGGTTGGCTGCTGGCAGACAGACAATTTTGAATATGCTTTCCCAATATTTAATCTTTTCCTCTGTTCTGTTTAATCTCACTTTGCATTTACGAGGAGGATGAACTTTGAGTCACCTGAGCTATTCCTTCACATCCTCTTGGCTTGTATCTTAATTATTCATTATTAGCAGAGGAAGTTCTACCCTGCTTCACCCTTTCCTTCCACTTTTCAGAACACCTTTCAGTTTTCAGTCTTCTTGGTTTTACATTTTGGTGTCTTTGGCACTGGTACAAGTAGGTACAAGACTTTCTGATACATGCATATCAGAGAGGCAATTGAGCCATATCTGTATATCACTAGAGGTTTGCAGTCGTTTTCCTTGCTGAGAGTCTTCTACAAGCACTTGAGATGCTGCTCAGGGCCTCAAAACACACCCCTATAGGCACATGAATTCAGGAACATGAAATGATCTGATTTAAAGCAGAATCAATGAGTTTAAAGTAAAGACATTCCCATAATGAACTCTGTGGAACAGAGCTGGATAAACCCTTGCAAATGTACCTAATTTTCATCTGTCTCTCTGCTGCAGCTGCAGTTTTTCTGTGTTTCTCATGCCATATCTGTATTTTACCTTTTCTTTCGTCCTGTCCTCAGTGCTGTCAAGGAGTCTGCCTTCACATGGGTCTTTGGGATAGTCAGAGTATGCGCTGTAATGGTGACTATGGCTTCCATGAAGAATGGAAGAACCAAGTTAAAAACAGTCTTCCTAAATGCTTTAATGTTGTTTGTTGAAAAAAGCCTGGGGGAATGAGCTATTATTGTAGCGTGTCATCTTCTACACTGCTATAGAGTTTGTAACTGATGCTTAATTAGGGAAAGGACATCATTACTGAAATGGGTGTATTTTTCAAACAGTTTAAGCAGAGCACTTACATGATTGGATAACTTTTGCTTAAGAGCTTGATTATTGAATAGCTACCCATGTTTTTTTTAATCAAGTTACTATTTTTGTTTCTTTCATGAAGTCACAGATTGCCTTGTTCCACACGTTGAAGATGCAGAGGTTCATAACAAGACATACAGGACTGGCGATAAATTAATAATCAGCTGTCATGAAGGATTCCAGATCCGTTACCCTGACTTAGAAAACATGGTTTCAATATGTCAAGACGATGGAACATGGGATAATCTGCCCATTTGTCAAGGTTTAGTACACCAGCACATCCTCTTTTATAGCTCGTGATAGTTTGCCAGTGTTATTTCCTATAGTTGTAAGGATGTCGGTGATCTGATAAGCTCTGCTGTACAGTATTTGAATAGTGCTGCTGCTATGTACTTCCCCACTGCTCACTGCAGGAAAGAAGATGTCACTTTCTGAACCACTCATACTTCAAATGCTACTTTAAATATTGCTTTTTGTTTGCTAGTCTAATACCTGACACAGATATATTGCAATCTAAAGGAAAATCAGAGTCAAATCAGTCAGAAATGATCTGACGGGCAACTGACATTTTAGCCCCATTTCTGGGAAGAGTTAAGCTTCTAACTGTGTTTTACCTTCCTTCACCTTGTGCAGCAGGCAGGGGGAGAGGGGAGAAGCAGGAACCTGTTCTTCTATCAGTTTTCAGCAGAGTTGATGATGAGGTTCACAGTCCATTAAACCCGTAGGTATTGACTAAAAATTCAGGATGTGCATAAGAATGATTTTGTCCAGAAAAGCCATTAGCTGTGGAACTAGTAGTATTGGTAGCTTGGGATCACAGCTTCACTTAGACTGTGAGAAATGGATGAGGGTAAGCCAGCTTTAGTGATTGGAAATTCAATATCTTTGGGCTGCCACTTCCTTTACATTTCTAACACGCATGCCTTAGTACCACTGACTTGGGTTTAACAGCATTGAGAGATTATGTCTCTGCTAAGGAGAATACTGGATTAGTACTAACTGTCCTCAAACCCATCCATCATCTCCTAAAGGTGACAGTTTCTGTAGACACTTAATTACACCATCACATTAGTTCGCAGTCAAGGCAGGGAGGAAGGAGAGCTGTGATACCTCTCAGGAGTGACCGTGGCAGGGTGAGAGATGAAAGTCAGAGCTTGGCATTTCAGCTATGAAGTTATGAGATTGATGGGCGCCAGAGTCAGAAGTTACAAGAGATTAGATTGTATGGGTCTCCACAGTTAGGACCCTCGGTCTGGGGCACATCAAACTGTCCCCCAAGGTCTTGTCTTAGACCACAGTGCACAGACATGTAGAAATTTACGTACAATACAAGGCTAGCTCAGTGCTTTAGATGCACACATAATCGAATAGGTCTGACAAGAAAAGGGAAGTTTTCACAAACCTGTATTAAAGTGGACACAAGCATTGGGGTATCTTATTAGCAGTATGAAATATACAGCCCGTTTTTGAAAGTGGATGCACCTCACACTGAATTAAGGTAAATGAAGACTCGTGCAGTTAGGTGAGATGGATACTCCAAAGATTAATATTCAGGTGCTGTATTGGCCAAGGATCCAGGTGGAAATTTTGTGTCAGCCAGTATTAACTGTGTAAGAAAAAGAACCTGAAGTACCCCTTTGGCTTATTACTTTCTTTTGTTGCTGTATTTATTCTATGTGACACAATCAATTGCTGCTGCTCAATATTTGATATTAACTGATTTCAAAATAAAGCAATGCTAATAAAAGTTAAGAAATCAATTTCACAAAACCCAGTGCTGTACCTACCTGGCAGGTAGAGAATAGGCATTTCAGATGAAAGCACCTGCCATATGTTGCCAAATTCTATAAACCTGCTCCAAAATTGCTTCCAGAATTTCCCTTTTGCTATATCAAGCACTAATAATATCAAAGCCACTTGTCTACATGCAGTAGGTAGGCTGCCAATTCCATTTCCATGGCCCTTTGATTCCAACAGGCAGGGGAGTCTCGTGACACTCAGATACCTTTTTTTCCCGCTGGAGCAGTGGGAAAGGATTGTGCAGTGAATAAGAATCCAACCTTGAACTATTTTTGCCACAAGATAATAATGATAATTACTGATCTGAAATGATGAGGATTGCTTAGCAATAAAAAAAGTCAAATGAAGTTTTCAAGCAGCTTGAGATATTTGGAGATGCAGGGATTCTCACAAACACTTGGCTCTCATACAAATTCAAGTACAAGGAGCCCAACAAGCATTAAAATTCTGAGCCAGCAGGACAATATTTCTCCTCGTATGGTTCTAAGAAGAGTAAGCTTGGTGTTGCTCAGGCAGTCTGTGCTCTTTTTGTCCCACTGGAGGCAGCTTATATCACCCTGCTCAGTGGGCCGCTCAGTTTGCAAGAGTCGGTGTGTTACGTGTGGGGCATTCTTGATCAGGGTACCAGCAGTAGGTAGCATACAGGATGCTTGAAGTTTTATTTGAGCAGGAAGATAACCAGCTAGTAAAGACAGCTATCAAACCATTCCTCTGGTAGCCCAGTGTGCTGTAAAAATGCTTTCAAGCTCTTTTTGTTGTTTTCTTTTGCTTTTGTCCTTCTCTCAAAAGACCATTGCAACAAATAACCACTTGAAGTGGTGTCAAGACTTTTTCTTTTAGATGCCAGTATCTGACAAGAAGTTCTGAGGCTGATTTTAGTTTCCCCCTCAGGCTTAAAGCTATAAGCATCCTATGGACATCCTTCACAAATTCCAAGCAGCAGCAAGGGACCCATTGCTGGATCGCCATAATGCACCTCCTATTATTCTCATAACTTTATAATATTATTTTTCATTTCCTGATTACTAATCATCTTTCCTCCACATTATTGCAAATTAAAAAATCAACAGTATTAAGTATTACCAAGAAGGTCATTTCTAAGGCCATGAGGAATTATTCTTTTCTCTAGTACAAACTCTTATCTAAATACCAGCTTAAAACAGACTCTGAATGTGAATGACATGCTATAAAGTCATTATTGTCTATTAAATTCACTGCTCTTTCTTGAACCAAATATGGTTGATGACGATTTAATTGTTACTGCTCAGCACCATCCATGGTACAAATCCCTCAGAAGTAAATCCAGAAGCAGAACGTAGCCCCTGACTACATTTACAGTTTCTGATGAAACTGTACCTTAACTTGTGATAACCTAATCTGAGACCTCCTTCAGTGTTTGTCATAGGGCCGCTCAGAGGAAGTTATGTCCCTTCAGGATTTCACAAACTGGAATTTCAAAATCATTGATTCTGTCTGCAAATCTCTTACAGTTGTGTGCACTTCGTGACAGGAGCAGTCAATATTAAAGGCGGTTTATATGCCTGTCAGTTTTAAGAGAAGGAATAAAACTCACGGTTTATATAAATGACAATCCATATTTACTAAAGATTCTACCTCCAAAAGAAATTGCCATCTGCTAAACCAGTGAATGTTTGTGAAACAAAATACTGTCATTTGCAGTAAATCTTTCCTGGATTTGCTGAAAGTGAATCCTACACTAGCAAAGTGTGTGGGCTAAACAACAAAAAGGGCTTGAATCAGGATAAGGAGGTATATGTAGTGAGAGAGCTCATGCAGACATGACATTCATAGTAGAGAAAATGATAAATAAATACTGCACTCCTTAATTTAGGAATTAGAACCAAGATGTGTGAAGATGACTGAGATAAGCACCTTATAATAAAGGATACTTCCCTCTTCTTAATTTGCAGGTTGCCTGAGGCCATTGGTTCTTCCTCATAGTTACATTAACGTATCTGAGTTCGAGTCCTCCTTCCCCGTAGGAACAGTGGTGTATTATCAATGCTTTCCTGGATATAAACTAGAAGGGGCAGAGTTCCTTGAGTGCATGTATAACCTTATCTGGTCAGATAGCCCACCTAGGTGCCTTGATGTGGAAGGTAAATGTCTTATTGTTTATCTTTCAGTTTTGCAAAGTCAGCATGCTCTGTATGATTTTAACTCAAGGCTATAACCATGGTTCCACTATATATAATGTCTATCCTGGCCATGCAGGGCCTATCTGTTTTTCGCTGTGTGGTTAAATGCACCATTAGCTCTTGGTGTTACTTACCTATAATGTTTGCTCTCTTAGCATCCAAAGTGCAAGAGGAGAAGCTTAATGATGAAGGCTTTGCCCTTACAAAGTAAATCCTTTGCAGCTTTTCTAATAAACATACTGAGGAAGTTATGGAATTCACATTCATGTGCAGATGGTCAGAATTTACGGATTGATTTCCATGATAACCTTAAAAAATGCTCTGTAGAAACTCTTAATTTGGGCTGTGCCAGCTGCAAATATTATTCAGTGCTACACAGTGCTGCACACTTGAGTTTTTGTTATCTGCCATCATAGTTACCCTTAAAGAAGGATTTGCAACTCAAATGTCTGAGCTAATTTATTGATTAGGAACATAAAACTGTCCAGTGTAAAACAGATAAATTGTACCAAGCTAAAAGGAAAAATCTGTGACTATAGCTGCAGTGCTGGAATGGAGGGTATTGTAGTGCATTTATATTTGCATCCCATACATTTAAAACAAAGATATCAAGTGGATTGCTCCATAAAATGCCAAAACCTTTTGAACTAGCTTCCTCCATCTTCATACTGCATCTTTAATGAAACATCCTCAGAAGCCATCACAATCCAAATGCATCCTCTGCATTTCACTTCCCTAAAAGGGCTACATTTTTGCTCTATTTCAAGCCTGTAAGGAAGCTACCTATATGTAGAATTTAGCTAAAAGTAATCATAGGAATTTATATGTGATGCTGAATGTCACTGAGCTAAATGCCAAGCATTCTGGAAGTGGAAAAAATTGCCAACTGCATCAACAAAGTGATACACTGCACAGAAATAATAAAATGATCCTTGTTCTTAACTGACAGTGCAAGTTCCAGAATTCAGAAATGCCTCGTAGCTTTAGAATGAGACAACGTGATTTTTGTTTGCCTGTTTACTTAGCACAGCATAAAATATTAAACCCAAGTCTGCTCTATGTAAGCCAGTTTTGGGAGGTTTGTTTGTTGATGGAAAATATCGCATGGAAAATACAGTAAATATCGAAAATATACTAAAAAGACAGAAGGGCCCTGTTAGGCATAATCCAAACAGTGTAATTGGTTTGATAAAAATGAGAATTCTGCAGTTAGGAAGATAAGAGCAGTCAAATACAGAAACTCGAGTAAGAAGCAGAAGTTGTGTGCTACTGTCGCTTAACACAGGTGAGCATACCAGCTCCTATCAAAACACTCAAGAAAACTCCTGTGCTCACTGTTGATTGCTTGCATTATGAAGTCATTGAGGAGATCATTTTTCTTGCTAATTTAAAACATGAGATGAGAATTGATGCCCTGACAGTTCTGCGCTTTAAGTAACATGTCAAAAGTTATCATCCCAACTCAACTATGATGATCTGTGATGGGAGCATCAGTGTGTTCTAGACAGTGGGTCAAGGCCATCTGGAAGTCCTCCTGAATTTTGATTTTGATCCAGCCACCCTTTTAATTGCTGTATTATTGTTCTCCTTAAATGTTAAAACTTTCTGTGGTGATTTTGTGGATTTTTTGTTGGTGCCCATCTGTGCATGTATTGAATGAACCACAAGAGACCCAAATGCACAGCACAATGCTTGCAAGAACAGGTTCTCCTCAGCTTTGGGGCTGTCCTTGCTTCTATTGGGGCAGAAGAGAGAGCAACATCACTAAAAGCATCTCCTCTTGTGAACTCTGCTGTAGGGATATTTCAGCTGGTACATGGAGAACTTCAAAATTATACCCAGATCAGCTTGAGATGCCCATGTTTGAAAGTGCTTGTCCAAGTGATTGATGCAAGGATTGCCAGTCTCAAGGAATCTCTTACAATCCACTACTCTTAATTAACGGACAGAACATATTACTCCCTGCATATTACTTTAGGCTGTACCTTGCATACCAATATCAAGCTCATTTTTCAGCATTGCTTTTACACGTAAGGTGTAATCTTGCCAAGCAGTATTTTTTTTATAAAATTTGCAAATAACAAATTATTCCATTTATTTGTTTCCATGATCAATTCAAAATTTATTCTAATGACATTCCCTGCTCAGTGTCTTAATGGTGATGATTAAAAGCAAAATGGTTGTTAGGAAGCTGTAGTAAACCACTGCAGAGCTTTTATTTGGCTATAAACAGCACTGCTTACAGCTTTCTTATTTTGATATATGTTCTTCTTGAAGCCTTCACAAAACGAATTTAAATGTGTTGTAATCACACAAATGCTATATGCCACTCTCATGATTTTTTCCCTCTGTCAGGCCATATAAATTCTGAATGGAGGGTTTGTAACTCCATTCAAGTAAATGGTTACAGCAGGGGTCACTCAGCTCCCATGGTACAGCATGTTTTCTAGTGCTCACTCCAGTCTCATTCTCACTATAGCCAAGTGCAGAGCTTCCACCGACTCTGGCAAGAGACTATTTTTGCTGATAGGGAAGAAGATTTTGCTGATAATTAAAATCGTGGTTGCTTTAGTGTGTGAAAACTGTGATAGCTGGTACCTGAAGCACAGCCAGCACTGCCGTTATGCAGCGGCTTCCCAGAAACAGCTGTTTACATCTGATCAGGGAAGTTGTTACAGCTCAGGCAAATAAGGATGCCTCCAGCTCAGATTGCCAAGTATTTACTGGTATGAGATCCTCTTCTTAAATGCTTGTACCTTTGCCAGATTTAAAACATTCAGATTGAGTTTTGAGCGCCTGCCTCAAGCTGAATCATTTGGGAAGCTTCAGTTGAAATGGTTCAGCTATATCTGAGAATGACGGTAGAGGAAATGGTGTTATTTTCCCAGTGCTAGAAAATTTTACAGTCATTGCGAGGTTAAGAGAAGCATCTTAACACTGAGTTTTCTTCTCCTTTAAGTCCTCAATTTACATCTTCAACTTTTTTAATATCCCTTTTTCTAGAGGAATGCCATAATTGTGCAGAAGTTTTTTAAACTTCTTTTTGTTCGTATTGAAACTTGCTAACACTTCAAGGATATATGAAAATCTAAAGAAATTTATGCACATATTTACATTACTTTTGAATTACCAATCTGGGCTTAATCATCCATCTGTAGAAATCGATTAAGTTAGCGATTGCCTTCTATAAAATTAGGCATGCAAAACATGGGTGGAGAAACCCTTAAATTGAAGGTTTCCACATGGGGATATAAACATCAGTTCTAAAATCAGATGGCTTCTAAGAACATTGGGGAAAACACTTGAAAGGATACTGGTATGGAACTCTGTGAAATGAAACATACAGAACTAGGAAATGCGGATGATACAATACTTTAAGGTGGATAAAGACATTAGCACAGGATTTGGAGGAATTCTTAAAAAGCCAAAAAAGTGGCCATTAGCGCTTTGGGAAGGTGATCTGCATGTGATTACACACCTTCCATCTGGAATCTGTATTTTAATCTTTCATGTCCTTTGGAAATGTTCCAAGAAGAGCTAAGGAATAGTTCTGATAAAGAACTGGGGGGAAAGCAGGCAAAGAGAGGAAACTTTGGAAGAGTTTGATTGAAGTGCTAATGCTAGAATCTAAAGCAGCTATATGGATAGCATAATTGGGAATTCTTGGCATTGCAAGTAGGAGTAAAAAGGAAAACATATTGATTGAATTTGCAAACAACAGACATTATCCTATTATCTGGAATGTCTGGTTTCAGCATCATCCCAGCTTAACAGAAAAGCAGGAAATCAGATACATTGCAATATCAAGGCCTCATTCTACATGCTAGGATCAACATTCTCAAGCTGAAGTTAAGCTTGAAAGAATGTAAAATAGAAAGTATCTCAAGTTTTAGCAGGTAGATTCAAAATCATGAGGAACAGACCTCAAAGGGGAGAACCAATGAGTAGAAGAGGAGAAAATAGAAGAAAACTGAAGGCATTTCAGAAAGTAAAGAGCATGAAAGAGCACTGGAGGAGTGTACTATTACAGGTGAAATGCCTTAGGCATCTAATATTTCAACACAAAGTAGCTCACACTTTCTGACCAACTATGTGCAGGATCCTTTGAAGGAAAACTTCAGAAATCTTCATCCTTACAACTGCTGATGCCACAATCAGTGATTGACACTGAGCTGTATGCCCTTATCCACTATTTTCAGTTCCTGATGGAACTTACAGCAATACACCGAGAAAAAGATTCAAGTCAGTCTGTAATCAGTTTGTGTTCAGGAGTCAGAATAAAGCAATCCTCAGCCTGAGATAATGTACATTGGTACAAATAGATTTCTCTCTGTGTTTCTTTGTTGACATTGAGAAGGCTTTAGATAAATTCCAACATGACAGACTGGTGCATATCCTCAGGGATGATAGTGTTGATGCAGCGCATTTCCAAAAGATATAAATTCCACAGAGGGAGCAGAGGGCAGCAATACAAGCAAGTTATGAAACACTGTGGTATTAAGAAATTAAGAGAGGTAGGTACCAGGTTTGTGTTCTGTGTTTACACCTACTCAGCTTGCAGGCAGGAGGAGTAAACTAAATATTGTTCAGCTGCCAAAGAAGCCATCCAAGGTAACTGAGTTTATGTCAACATAAGACTCATTGATAGCCTTGTTTTTAATAGCTCTTACTAGAATGGTGTTTCAGAATATGTTCACTGCCTACAGCACTACTTCTTGCAACTCAGGAATGACAACCAGCAGTAAATGCTCAAATAGCAGCAGCAAATTATATTTGCAAGCACCTTTACACCTGTGACAGCACCTTTAGCCTAATAGCCAAAGGGTGAAATAGTGTCTCACCCCAGGATTATTCAGTTGTAGAAAGCAAGTGTGATGAAGCTGTTTAAAAAGATGGTTTTCTGTTTAAAAAATAGTTCAATAATTTAATGTGTTTCTGCACTGTAGATAGTTCATTCCATCACCCAGGCGTGCAGGAATGTTATGCATCCAACCACGCTGTAGGAGTGCAGAAGTTGAACACTTTAAAGGAGCTGCTCGTAGTGACTCTGAGTATTTGGATTTTATGCTGTTGGAGAATGCTGAAGTTTATCTGTACATCTTTATCCACAGCTGAAGAGGCACGGAAAAGAGTTCAGAAAGAGCACAGTGACATGAAATACTAGGCAGACAAATCATGCTCTTCTGTGGATGTCCTGCTGTTTAATCATCCAATCTCTTAACTCCAGCAGGCGTACCACGAAGGAAACAGAAAGAAAAGCAGACCACATTTAGAGCACAGGATGCAAGTTGAAGACATTGTTTGCAGAAGATAAATAACATATTTTCAAATGACTGTTCCTTTTTTTACATTGCAGAAATCTTTGATCTTGGCTGTGATTGAAATGGATGCCTTCTCCACTGCTCATAGGTTTTCAGGAAAGCAACAGAGCAGTTTGCAATCTGTTTCTTTTATGTCTTCTGTTTCTGCTTGGTGCATAGGACTGTCACATTAAATCACCGGTTTACACCTGCTCTATCACCTGTGTACTTTTCAGAAGCCTTAGTACTTCCAGAATCAGCCAGACATCCCAACTTTTTTATGGAGCCATAATTTCTGCCCTGAAGTTCCACATTAGATGCCAGATGCATGTAGGGTTTTATCCACAGTGCTTTAAATTTGCTGAGGATTAGGTGGGGGAAAGCAGAGAAAATCTCTCCCTGAGGGCTGCTTTATAATATTCACCTTCACCTTTATCTTGCAGAGCTCCTCGGAAAGGAAAAGCACACTACATCATCTATCCTGAAGTCAAATATCTCTCTGCTTTATGGATGCGTTCATTAAATTTGGCTACACAGTGCAATCACAAAACTTCTTCCATAAATGGAGGGAACTGTAGCTACAGACTTTATGCATTAGGAATTCTGTTCACTGCATACGTTTTTTCTCTTCCAGGGATAAACCTCTGTGTTTAAAGAGTGGCTGTTTCACCAATACTTAATCACTTTACAACTAAATTCAATAACAGAAACAGATACTCTTCCACATCTTCCTAGTCTTGTAAACTGTTTTGTGATATTACAGTGCTAAGAACACCTGCTGGTTTTCCTCATCCTCTTCCCCTAGTAGAACTCCATTGGGAATGGGACCTTGTGCTTTTTCTTATTCTAGGTGATATAGCTTGATTTCCTTAGTCTTCATCTAAGTCCTGGAATATAGCTTGCTATTTCAACGTTCCTTCTCTCCATCAAACCCTGATGACAGGAACAACACATGGGTTCAAGAGATAATTGCTTAAAAACAAAGAGGAAAACGCTATTAAAGAAAGAGGGACTAAATCAACATAAACCCATTGATATGTCCAGCTCACAGTGAACACTGGCTTCTTCACGCATCCCTGTCAGGTTTATATCTGTCCGGTTTTCTTAGCCAGCTTCCCAACAGCTCTCTCCCTCCTCCGTTCTACTTCTAAGCACTTTGACCTTTTCCAGGTCTGGAGTTACCCTGTGATACTTGTCAAATACCCAAGCTTTGAATTATTCTGATGCTTTCTGCTTCCTGTTATGTGTCTGTGTGGTCCCCAGCATCTGCTTCTTGAAGCCCTTAAGGACCATTACTGATCAGAAAGTCAACTACTCATGAGAAAAGGAAGAAATAAAGCTAGAGACAGGTGATAAAGAATGCTAAAATGATCTGCTGTGAGACCACAGTGGTCTAAGCACTTGCTTCCAAATTATGAGCATAAATACTTCCTTAAAGATGGGCCTCCTGTTAAAGTAACTGATAGTTCTGCAAACACATCATATTTCTTTTTTTTTTTGTAGTTTAAATGAAAATTGTGCTTCTAAAATTTACAGGCAAAAGATCACTTGAGGTGTGCTTTACCCCGTATTTGTTGTGAAATGCATTTGAAACTAATGACTTTGGCACTAAGATCAATTTGAACAGGTTGCTGTGCCTGAAATGGCAGGACTGTCGAGGATGGGTGTGAATTTGGCATGATGCTCCTGTAGGAGCTCAGCTGACTAACTGCAAAATGGGCTCTGTAATTTGTAACTCCAGTAACGAGGAAGCTCTGTGTATGATAAGTGATTGTAAACCACCTGTTACCATTTGGGAATCAGCTAATGTTAAGCAATTATCAAAACAGGGTTGAAACTAGTTTTATACTGGTTCATTTAGGCTTACACAGCTGGTATCGGTGATTCACCAAGATGGTGTTTGTCAAAGCCCGATCAGAGAAGCAGCTTTTCATTAAAAACTTAATTATTCAGTTAAATTCTCACTTTGTAGAAAGTGAAAAGTTTTATCCCTGTGTGCACATTGAGAAGCTCACCTTGCTGCTGTAGCTGGTACAGAATTACCCTGGTTTACCTAAGGGTAGAGAAGCAGCTGGGAGCTATGAGACCTGCGGTATGTTCCTAGCTGCTTGAACGCTGACTGGTGAAATGGTGAAGTTGCCAAAGTGCTTGGTGTCTTTTCAGAAGAAAACGTGTACATGGCACAGTGAGGGTTTAGAAAGGTTAAGGTTGAAAATAAGTTGGAAAATATTGGCTAAGAATACAATATTTTTAATAATTCTTCCTGTAAGCTCTCGAGAAATGAATCTGCTGGCAACTTTGGAGCTCAGTATGAGCATCTTGCATCCTCACTTCTAATGAGTAACCAGAGAAGTTCCTCAGAGCATGTCTTCACTTCCAAAACACAAATGCAAAGTTTCTCTCACTTGTTCCAGTACAGCTATAATGGGCACTAAACCTCCCTTCAAAATGCCAGCAACATTTCATATAGGAATGTATCATTAAGATATTGTTAAGCTGATGTTCACAGTAAATGAGAAGTTACTTAGTAATGCTTCTTGTTCTGCTTACATCTCTGATAGTGCCATTGGAAATACATTCAAATTAAGCAGCTGCTCTAGGCTGAGATGTTTTGACAGGGCGTATTTTAAAGCAACTGGCTTTGCCACTTCCTTCCTTCTACAGAATTCTTAATTTCTTCTTTATCTTACACGGAGTAAACAGCGGCTCAAGTTGGTTGGAATGTAGCAGCCAGGTGACAGGCGTACAGATTTCTGGTGTTTGTCCAGATATGTACAAGAACAAGTCAGGAAAAGCTCTTGTTCTCTTCCACTTCGTGAGCAAACAAGACGGTGTGTCCACCTCTCAGATTACTATCTACTGAGATACACCAGCATTTTCACAGCACAAAACGTTGTCAGGTTTTTATCTATGTCTTTCTCAACATGAAGTTTCATCTTAATCTTTTCTCACCCTTCATAATGAACAGGCATTCATAGAGCCTTTGAAGAAGCGTTCTTTTTGGTTAGGTGCAAATGTGGCTAAGCCTGCTCATCCCTGTGCCAAGCAGAAAATGGCTGTCCTTACACTGGGCTTTTCTGCTAACCCAGCTAACTGAGCAACTAATATCCTACATGAAAGGCAGACTAGTAGCTAGAGAACAAAGCATACTATGCAAAATAAAATAGAAGGTGGAAAATAAGCCTTTTTATAAGCAAGTACCCTGTATTTCAAGGCATTTTTGCTTTCATTTTTTGGCTCATGAACAAGAGCTGGCCAAAACCTGGATAATTTACCTCCTGCCTACTTTGACCAAAGACTAAACCAACCAGCTGTTGAACTAATTGACTATAAAGAAGGTTTTGAGCACTGTAAATATCTGTAGCTCTTTTATCTCTCTACCACTAGTTATTAGAAAAGTGATGGGAGATCTTTATTCTGTGCCATCAATGTTAATTGAGAATATGCTAATGCCAAAAATCTTCCCTCCCTCCTACAGTTCCAGTGTCAACAGTGCAAAATTACTGCTACATCCTCTGGGCAGTTTAAAAAGCTTCTTGACTGCAGTGGGTAGGGAAATTTACTGGGTGAATCTCATTTACTCCTCCAGTGTCTGTGCAGTAAGTACCACAGCCTGCATCACGTTCATATGCCCCTGGTCCAAGGGATGCAGCTGTTGCACTGTGGAGGCTGCAACAAAGGGGGCACAGAGTGGGGCAGAACTGCCTCTGCCTGTGCTCCAAGCCAGTATGTGACAGTGTGTGTGTCTTAAGTCTTGACTCCCCAGGTTTTAAGCTCTTTCAGAGAGTGCTAATCTTTCATTCCAATGAGTCAGAGCACAAAGCCCATTGCTGATCTCAGAGGAGAGCCCTCAGCTCCAGCGGCTCCCTAAGAGCAGGCAGGGAAGTCCAGGAATTCTTCCCCATCAACTTTGAGTAACAGGTGCCTTGAGCATCCCAGAAAGGATTTGTTTACCATAGAAAACACACTTGGTTTTGATTCTTGATGAACAATTCAGCTGAGAATGCTGAGCTGTAAAGTTTCTGTAAGTCCTCCGACAGTCTGTGGCCAATTGCCCTATAAAGATGGATCCAGAGACCCAGGATCACGTGCTGCGGAACCACTAGCAGACACTGCCTGAATTGTGCCCATCCCACTGACAAGCTCCAAAGTTAAGGAGATGTGCATATGGTTCTTTAATGTTGGTTGTCAGAAGATACTGCTGGATGTTGTGATTATTGCATAAAAATCCCAAAGGTCTTACAAAGTGAAGATGCTGAAATGTATGGGTAGTAGAGATTTGGTATCATATTTAAGAACAGCATGTAAGGGTTTTTTTTTAAGCTGTAAGAGCTTCCTGAAGTACTGTTCACTTAATCCTATGATTATTTATCATTCATTCTGCTGTCAGCTTTGACAGTGGAAATGTACTTGTCAGACACACTTTTGTAAGTTTGTGGCTATTTTCATTCTGTGAGTTTGATGCAGTTGTCTGAAGACATCACCTGTAATTTCCAACTACAATTTGCTGGGAATGGTAGAATTATAACTGTGCTAGAGAACATCAGTGGGCTGAGGTTTGCCACCTGAGTTTTCCTACATATCTCGCCTGGCACATTGCTTTAACCTGTGCAACCAGTATCATACACCGGTATCCAACGTAAATAAGGGATCTGACCCTGAAAGACAAGTAGCTCTGCACTAAAAGTCTATCTTTGGGTGTCAAGACTGCTCAGTGGCCCTCTAGATTTTCATAATCTTGTATTTCTGTGATGAAAACTAAGGTCACTTCATGGCTGTCCTTCCACTGACTTTAAAGGACCATGGGCTAGGATGACCATGGGAATGGAGTGAATTGAGAAAGGGACTGGGTGCATGACTGACCTCTAACTAAGTTCATTTTGGTTGTTTGTGGTGTATCTCGTTTGACTTGCTTTGGAAAAAGAGGCTCTGAACCTGAGCATTAGTGATGGCACATGGGGACCAGTTTGCCCATGAAAATGTCGAGGGATCCTGAAACTGGATGAGCACAAAGTACAGAAAAGGTGGTGAGGGATACCCCAAGTGAGTGAGAACCCCTGACTCTAACAGTCCAGTTGACATAAGAATGAAGCACTGTTTCAGTTGTGCTAAACAGCCTGATCTTCAAACCTGCTCCATTGCATCTGCTGGTTATAAGAGTGCTTAATGCAAGAGCTGTTGGCAGGTACAGCCTCTTAAAACTGGACTCTGAATTCATGACTAATGCTCAGCAGTGCATGAAATAAATGTTTGCAGACATTTCCAGGCTGAAACGTGGAAGGATCCTGAAACTAGATGAACCTAACCTTCAGAGGAGGTAGTGAGGGATACCCCAAGTGAGTGGCAGTAGGAGGGATCGCACTGGGGACATACCTTACACCGAGTGTTGCTCCTGTTTTCAGGTTTTATAAAACACAAGTCTATTTGTAAGCAGACTGAGAGCTCCAAATCCGGGTTGTTCCCACAGAGCATTGTTTTTAATATGCCTGGAAATGTGTCCTTCCTGAGCAGATCCACATTGCTGGGGCACCAGCTTTGAGGCTTTCTTTTATTCAGCAGTGTGCGTTGGCTCTGAATGGTGTTAAGAGGTTTGAGATGAAGCAGCAGCTACATTGCTGGAGAAGACAATCTGTTTCTCTGAGTGTTGCTCCTTGTGATAAGGTGTGATCTACTTGCTCATTGCTAGAAAGGTACTGATCATCTACACACCTCTTGCAGGCTACCAAGGTTTGGCAAAACTCAGTTGCAAAGAAGCTAAAATTGGTGTCTTCCTTCATCCTCATGCTGTAAGTGTAGGTAATAAAAATACACCAGGATTCCTTATGGCAGGCCAGAATTGTTGCTTTCACTGGTTGTTTTCTTTTTAATAGAGGAATGATCCCTGATATGGACAAAAGGTGCTTTCCTACTATGTCAGTCTGACACCTTTGCCTAGATTGTTTTCAATCTGGAGTTGACTTCCCAGTAAAGCATTCCTCCTTCCTGTGGGCCCAGAGACTTTGGGAAATATGCAGAGTATTAAAGCTGTGAATTTTTATGTGAATTACTTGCTCTGATTTCAAGTTATTATTAAGCCTTTCCAGTGAAAATGCAAACAAAGCCATGTCTCCAGGGGATGGGGAGTAGACATTGCTGCACATTGTAATCAGCATCTCTTGAAAATTCATTTAATATCTTGTGTATCTTTTTTTTTATGAAATGCATTATTCATGCAAGAAGATGCACAGAGAGAAGCGGCTGAATTGTAATTTCTGCAAAGATCCTTCTTCTGAGAGATGGCATTTTCATTGTTTAAAGCGATGCAGTAGGTCCTGCCTGAATGAGGGAGGCATGAAGTGGAGGGAACAGCCTGTAGATGGGCACTGAGCCAGGTAGTTACTGCCCCTGAAGGGACGTAAAACAAGCCATCCAGTACTTCAAGCCCCTTTGGGTCAGTATGTAGGCGTTGGAGACATCATTACACTTTTGGAGGGTTTTTTTAAGTCTGTGCCAGTAGCACTTAAGAAAACAGTGATCAATGAACACTTACTCAGTGGAAAAGTTTCCTCTCTTATAAAAATACTGCTTGCGAGATGCCTTTCTGCTGCTGTTTTCTAGAGAGTGCTCCCTCGGTTCTCCATTGAGTTCATCTGCCCAGCCACGTGAGAAGATATTTCTCCCAGTTTCAGGGCCTACAGTAAAAGTTGCACATGTTTATATTGCAATTCTTTCTTATTTACCTAACCTTCTATAAGCCACTGTACTTAATTATCACAGGCTCAGCCTTTATTATATTTAAGACCTCACTCCAACAGCAGCCCCACTGAGATCAGACAGGCTATTCATAGATTGCAAAACATAAGTAACACCAGTAGAGTTTAAACTTGATAATATTACAGATTGTAAGTGCTTAAGGAATACCGTGTGCCGGGCATTTCATGCAGCACAGTTCATGGCAAACTTATTTTTTTAAGCAAATATTTAGGAATGAGTGCATATAACCACTTTAATTACGTTAATGAAACAAAAAATAGGATGTTACAGCTGAATTTGAGATGTTTCATAAGGAAAGGGATTTTCTTTCTCTCTTGCTTTGACTGTCCCTCTCCATCCCCATACAGCCGTCTTACAGGTGTACGTGCCCCCTTTTGTCCTACTTTCTCCCTCCCCTTCCCCCAGAGGACGGGAAGCTTCCCAGATCCCATCTCTCAGGCCTTTAAATAAGCTGGTGACAGCAGAGCTTACTGAGAGCCAGAACTGACCTCCCTGCACATGTTGCCATGTTGGAGGTGTGTGCATCCATCTGCTGGTGGTCTGGTGCCCCAGACAAACCCAACACTACCGAGAGCCTGAAAGGGATCCTTAAGCGTGTGCCCTGTGCATTTTGATGCAGTGAAGCTACACAGTGGTGTGTTGCTGGAATTAATGTCTTTCTTCTTTTCTCTTTGTTCATTTGCCCAAGTTTGTCCACTACCTCCAATGGTGAGTCATGGAGACTATATCTGCCACCCGCGGCCTTGTGAGCGTTACAACCATGGGACGGTGGTGGAGTTTTACTGTGATCCTGGTTACACCCTCACCAACGACTACAAGTACATCACCTGCCAGTATGGAGAGTGGTTCCCCTCCTACCAAGTATTCTGCGTCAAAACAGGTAAGGGAGCAACAATGGCATTACTCCTGTCCTCTTACAGTCCCTCTTTTTTAGAGCAAATCTGTTGGCCTGTAATGCCTGGTGAACATCATCTGTTCCATGGATAAGTGATGGAGATTGATTTTAAGATGGTATTAAATTTAGTACATTTCCAAGACCCTGAATGGTACTAAATAATTTCAATTGTTAACTCTTCAGATGTATTTTTTAATATTTTCTGGATATTTTTATGTGTACGTGAGTCATGATTGCACATATAAAAATAAGTTAAGGGGAAAAAACAAGGTCCAGCCCCTATGACCGCTTAATATTGAGGTTGGGTTTGGTATATGGCATTGGGTTCACGTGTTTTTACGACATAGGTATAAAAGATGTCTTTGCCTAACTGGCACTTCTGAGTATTGTTGGAGTATTAATACAAAATAACAATGGTAATAATGAAGCACAACTTTTGTATTGCCTTTTCTTGTTACAGAACAAACTTGGCCAAATACACAGGAGACCCTCCTGACTACATGGAAAATAGTGGCATTTACTGCTACCAGCGTTTTATTAGTACTGCTACTGGTTATTTTAGCCAGGATGTTCCAGACCAAATTTAAGACACATTTCCTTCCACGGTTTGTACTGTTTTCTATTATCTTTTGAAGATTGAGGGCCTTGATTCAGTTTTCACATTCAGCACATTCACATTCACATTCCTTGGTGAGGAGAGGGAGCAGCTCACGAGCCTGGCAGATACCTCCTGCTTCTGCTCTGAGCAGAAGACTCTGAACCACTGGTGTGAATAGGCACCCCCAAAACCTTGCAGTAGTACTCACTGCAACTGACATGAAAGGCAGAGTTTGCCAGATTCACTTTGGGAGCAATTACAGCTATGCTGCTGAGAATTGCTGCTTCTGCATAGCAGAAGTAGCTGACAATATTTTTAAGTATTTGTTTTCAGGTGCTGGGGGAATTAGTGTTTTAACTACTGTAGACTTGGTAATGTGAGTTTTAAGAAAGAATTTCTTTTTTCTCTATGGACAAATTTATATTAAAAGTTTGCTTTCTCTTCATGAGTACTGCTTTCTTCATGATTCATAAACATCTCCTACATCTTCCTTTATTCCTATCAAATACCATGCAGCTATGAGCATTTGTCATTGATTCTCACAGCAGTCCTCATAAGACAGGTAGGTGGGTATTATTATCACTTTACAGCTGGAGAAACAAAGGCAGACATGCTGAGTTTTAGGCAAAGCTAGTACTCTATTAGGTTTTAGACCTGTTTCTAGTTTTTAGTCTGCTCAGT
This sequence comes from Forpus xanthops, assembly GCA_032466535.1. Classification (NCBI taxonomy): domain Eukaryota; kingdom Metazoa; phylum Chordata; class Aves; order Psittaciformes; family Psittacidae; genus Forpus; species Forpus xanthops. The sequence goes on from JASSUY010022243.1 coordinate 29,773, forward strand.
TTGCTATGGACCTTGACAGTGTGACCTCTCTACTGTGCTTGTTTTTTGTCATGTCTTTATTCTACCCATGTGCAGAAAGGAGAGGTGGAAAAAGCAGAATGTCAGTAAACATGTTTACATGCCAATGCAGCAGAAAGGACTTCACCATCTTAATGTTAAATAAGCATGCATACATAAAAGTATACACATCATATAAGAAATATGTAAATGTTTATGTATATCGTTTGGTGTGAGGTGTCCCTGGCCATGGCATGGAGGTTGGAACTAGATGATCTTAAGGTCCTTTCCAACCCTAACTATTCTATGATTCTATGTGTACATAGATACAGTATATGGGGAGTAGTATGCATATACATATGCATAGACACACGCATACTAATAGACAAAGCTTTTTGGGACAGAGGGTTGCACTACAGAGAGCTTTATAGCCCGCACTTTCTAGCTTACTGAAATGTCTTCCTGTCCTCTCCTTTGCAGACATTTTTGTGTCCCAAAGGTACCTGGGACCAATTCCCTCCTGTGATTTAACTGGCTAGTTATAAATGAATACTTTAGGGTTTAACAGACCTTCCCAATTAATAGAAATGTTTTGTTAAAAAAAGAAACCAGCTTATTACTGGTTAAGGAAGACTTCATCCATTGAAAGCAAGACCTGAAGGAGGCCACAGATCTGGCCACCAAAGCCCTGTGATCCGGTAGCAACCATCTCAATATCTGTTTGCATGGTTTGTAAACACTTCTGTGCTCTAGCACACATCTTTCCAGGGGTTCAGACACTTCTGACTGGTGAACTACATCTGTGATCTCACATCCATGATACCTGCTGTGCACAGCACAGCAAACAGTGCTTCTTATCTTTTCCAAGCATCCTTTTTCCTTCCCTTCTCCGAATTGTTCTTCACATTACTGGTTTGATTTCTCCAATTGTAACAGATTCCACCTGACTGACAACCCGAGCAGGGCTTTGCAGCCCTGTGAAGCAAACATTTCTGTGAATGTTAATGACCTTGTAGCTCCATTTTGCATGACTAGAAAGTGATGTGTTTACTTAAGTTCAGCAGTTGCTCCAAGGTGCTTCTGACATGCTCCTGCTCTCTGTGATAACTCACCTGTGTTTGACGTAGAGGCAACCAGGAAGGCTCCTTGGGTGACCCCGACTTTGTGGTGGTGGATGGTGTTCCTGTCATGCTGCCTTCCTACGATGAAGCTGTGAGCAGTGGTTCGAATGCTCTGGCACCCGGGTACTCAGCTACCGCAGACCAGCAGCATATTTTGCAGACAGAAGACCAGAATCCTCCTGCTTACCCTGGCCCCAGGATTACAGACACGCTGCCTAGTGAATCTGAGACCTGTGACAACAGGTCAGACTCTTCTGAACTGCTCCAAAGCTTGTACCCATCCCCGACATGCCAAGCAGCAGCACTTCCTGGTTCGGATAGAACTGATGTATCCCATGGCACTGCTGGGGAGGCAGCTTCCACGAGTCCACGGATTGATATTGCAGATGGTAAGTCTGCAGAGGCGCAGTAGGTGAGTCCATAAGCAGGAACCATCACTCACTTGTATGGTCAGGGTAGGAATAAACCCGGCTGACCTGCTCATACTTTCTCTCTGGTTTTATCCACATCTAAATTAGGATGTTTTTTAAACCATACTACTCCATGGTCATATAGCTTCATGTCTGTGATATTCTTTCTAGCTGTGATGCAAGGATTTGAATCCCAGACCAGAAGCTTCCTGTCAAGACCCCAAAACAACAGTCTTATCAACAGGTTTATCAGCAAGCACCTGTGTACAGCAGCAAAGCCAACCATCATCTTGCCTATGTTGGTCTGTTCATCTGTTCCTTGGCTCCTATGCTCACAACTTCCTCACATGCCATGGCTTTCACAGCAAAACCCAGGATTTTCTCCTTAAAATGGAAAGCAAATCATGTTTTCATACTCAGCCAAAATCCTCTTTTTTATTAACAAACTCATCATGCCCATGTGTACAGAAACTGTCCATTTGAGGCATGTACATGTTAAGCTATGGCCATGGGAGTCACAGCATAAGGTACCCACAGGACCATGACAAAGGAGATTACCATATACTGTTGTCTGCATTCAAATTAAACATGAGCACGCACTGATGCCAGTTCATTGAGTTCTAACGGAGCTGTATGTTGTGCTGCTCAGCGTGCTAAGGAAACTAGATTGCTTTCCTTGGAGACATTTTGAAGGAGTGGCTCTGATCCTGCTCTCCACAATTACTAGGCAAAAAACTGAAGCCCAGTGTCTTAAATTCAGTGTGGGTAAAGGCCTGGGTGGCAGAAGTCCTCCTTAGGGTCAGGGCTAACCTTTATTGGTATGACAAGGGGAAGAGGACTACTAGGAGGAGGAGGGAGAAATTACAATGATGCCAGTAGAAGTCCCTGCCTGCTCTGAAGGCTGTTCCAGTGATTAATGTAGGAAAGGATGTTTGCAATTACGTTTTCATAGGCCTGGTTTTTTTATTAAATCTAGATACATTAGAAGGTTAATTTTCATCTAAGTGTTAGAGAGGGTCTAGAATTGTTGATACCATATGTCTTGTTCAGACTTTTGCAATGTCCATTTGTAGCATTGCTAATACGAATGTCCTGCAACAGTATAAATGGAAGTTACAATCAGCAATCAGTGGTATTTCTTTTATTTCCCCAGAGATTCCATTGATGGAAGAAGACCCTTAGGCTGCACAGAGACCTGTCTTCATCGAACTGCACTGTTGGGTGATCTGAATCATGAGGATCTAGAGATAGAAAAGACTATCTGTGGATTTGGGGAGGGTTTTTTCCTACATATCAATCTTCCACGTGATGATGTCACCAGGTTAGGTGTGCATCTTAATCCACAGCAGGGATAAGAGCATCAGCATTTGGAACAGCAGCAGTTTTATGAATGAATCCTGGGGATTTGATGTGAGCAGATGTAGAAAAAGAACTGTGGCTTTTTAGAAATGAAATGTATCTCTGCATCGCAGAAAGTCGTATGGTTCTGTAAGAAATGCTACTGGATTTTGATACTAACTGCCTCACAAAAGCATGTCAAAGTATGTAAATTTGCTTATAAAGACTGCTTTAAATGAGCTATGGACATCTAGTTTGTGAAGAATCCTTACACGATTAAAGAAATACTAGTACTGAAACACACAAAAAGAGGAAAGATCCTGACCCTCTACAGTGAGCAGGAAGCTTTTGATTTAGCTGTTGGTGATCTTGTTTCAGACCATGTCTGCAGAAACTATAAACAGAGATGATGGGATTCATATATACGTTGATGTATGATAGCATATATATATGAATATATATATATATTTTAAAACTCTTAAAGAGAAAGAAAAGGAAAGACTCCAAGGTCACATAATGATCTGGAGATTTTTTTAAAGGCAAGGCAGAATTTATATCCTATACAATATTCAAGGTAAAGTATTGGTATTTGTATTTATGCAAGACTTCTGTGACTACATTGCATTTGATAAATCCTGCTATAATATAAGAGATCTAGAAAATGTCAAACTTACAAAATGCATGCTTAAGAAACGTTGAACTGCTCTGTTTCAACCTTTCTTAAGCTCTTACAAAATATACATATATATACCAGAGTAATCTACAGTCATAGCCCAGAGCACTGCCTTGTCCCTGTACATTGTGGTAGTATTCTGAGCCATTATTGTAGAATACTTTTTAAAGAAATAATAAAGTTCAGTTTCAGTTCTTTTGACTTACCTGCCTGTGTGTAGTTGGCCTTTCTTTCCTTCCTCACATTTTCAGCTTTATATTCATTACCCTGCTAGAAATTGAGGGAGTGATTTTGGTTAAGCAGAGCCCATGAAATGGGTGCAGCAGTGGTGCAGCTTCTGTAGGTGCTACATAGCTTTTCTCTCCCCTACTTGTGATGCCAGAGCATTGTGCTAAAGCCTCTATGAACAGTTCACCTTTGTGTTGTTACAGGCTATTCTTTATTTGTCAGGAAAAATTCCTGGCTGCTTCATACACTTACTGAAAGCCAAGCACATTTCCTTGACTTATTTTGAGTATTGTGCAAAGGAAACATACGTTACAGTGGCAGTGTAGAAGGAAGAACTCGCCGTATGTTAATGATAAGGATTGTCATCATGTGGGCCAGTCCAAAAGAAAAGATGAGACTGCATTCTGATTTTATGTACAGAGTAAGCCAATAGTATTTCTGTTGCCCTAAACGGAGAATTGCTGCATGTTGCTCTGTTATGTTTTCATGACTGTTTTATTATTTATTGGTATTGTGGTAGCATCCAGTGCCCCCGCTCATGAGTCAGGCTAGTGGAATGATGGATGTGCTGCACCCATTCAAGAAAGTGTTTTATTAGCATCCTGTCAGCAACTGTATATGGCAGCGAAAAGCAAATGGAGACCAGAACTGTGTGATGGAAAGGCAATTATTACAATAATCTCAGTCATTCTATGGTATCGTTGATGAGAACGTAGTGACTGGTATTGAAATGTAAGACATATTCCACATTTCCCCCTTTCTTGCTTACAAAAGATTTGCATTTTTAACGCTGGAAGTGTCTCTATTGCGATCATATCTTTGGGTTTATCCCAGAGCCATATCTATTGGCCATTAGTACTTTATTTTCTACCCATTCCTTTTCAGGTCCCATGCTTTCCAGAGGTTTATGCACTGCGAACTAAAGTTCAGAACTGTCACCCCAGCAAAAACAAGAGCGCTATAATACTAACATCAAATTGAAGCAAGTCTCAAGCCTACAGCCAGTTAAGTGACTTTTGTTTCATAATGCCATTGAAAAGTATTGAATTTACTTGAGATGCACTATAAAATATGATGAAATCTGTCTTTGCTGGCTTTTTAACAGCTTGTGAAATTTCATTCCTTATTAAATTTCTAGACTCCCATTTATTAATTTCTGTTATGAAGGATTTTGATTAATATTGAGAGCCCTGTGGTTTTACAGATTTATACTGCTGTATGTATTGTATTGCAGTCATTTTGCTAAGGGAGCCAGACAGGGTAACTTAAGGAATGTAAATTTATGGCTTATTAGACCACTTTTATTTCAGAAAGTGCAGAACTGCAAATACACTAGAGAACATTGATGTATTAATATTGCTTGATAGTCCTTTGATAGCGCCACACTAAATACAGCTTGCAAAGGTAAAAGAGAGATTCTTAGCATTTTTTGCTTATGTCTAAGACTTTCTGAAAGGGCATTATGGGGAGATTACTTGTGTGGTTGAGGTTGGGGGTTTTACATGCTTCATTTGGGGGGGAACTAGAGGGCTGTTTCTTTGTGCACATGGGGCTTGAATTCTCATGAGTGGTCTGCCTGCCCCCAGATCCACACCTGTGCATGGACTCACAGGCTGATGCCCTGCAGCCTGCTCAGCTCCTTGGCCAACTCAAATCAACCTCAGTGCTCTCTCAGCCTTGAGAACCCCGCAGCTCCCTGGCAAAAGAGCTCAGATCAACATTGCGCACACCCTGAAGGCAGCCAGACCTTGAGGAGGGCGGATGCTGTTAGCGCCTCGAGAGACCAGAGAGCTGGTAAGATCATGTCAGCATGTTTGCTGTGCAAATGAAACCAGATGGGAGGATGAGCTTGTCTTATGCAGATCATAAGCTGTTTTCACTTGAGATAACTGGATGTGAATAAAAAAACAAGCCCAGGAAACCCTCAGTCGTGAAGGGAGAATGTTAGTGAAGACAACCCACGTGCCTTCAGCAGAGGGAGGAAAGAGTGCACAACAATGAGAACTCCAGGAAAGACAAACAAGAGGTGGATTCACCCTGACAATACCTCTGAAAATGAAAAAGGAGGAGCAATGAGCAATGTGTCAGCCTCCAACACTGACTTACGAACAAGGGCTTGACCTGCGGAGTGCTGGGGGAAGGATAGGGATCTGAGGTCTCACAGCAGGGCTGCAGGGAGTGAATCACAACCTGAGCATGAGTCAACAGGCCCTGGCTGATGTGAAAATGTTAAATGTCAATACAAGGGTGTTTATGCGGAACTGTAACTTATAAAATGCATGAAGAATCTCCTCAGCTCCACTCAGCACTAGTGAGGCCTCGGCTGTGTCTGAAGTTGAGCAGATTTTTCCCTCTTCAAGGGAGATGTGAAGCAGCTGGATGGAAGCCAAGCAGAGAGAACCAAGAGTTATTAGAGGTTTGAAAGAGCCTGTCCTCACAGGTTATAACAGATTATTTATGACAGATTAAGACAGAGTTCGATGTGAACAACAGAAGACCAAAAGGGACACAGAAATGTAGTTTGTTATAAGAAGCATATTTTGCATAGAAGAAGTTTATCCATATAGGTAGGACAAGAATAATAGGCTTAATTGCAGCTTGAGAGAATTAGGTTAGACATTAGGAAAAACACACTAGCCACAGGCATAAGGCAATGGTTACAAGAAGGGAGAGTGCCAAAAACCTCTTGTTATGAGAGATTTTAAAGACTTAATAAACAGGGACCAGGAAAACACTGAGGTGAGATGCACTGCATGAGCTCTGGGGCTCCTTCTCATTCCAGTCCCAATGCCTGAGAACTAAATTTGGCTGATGTACTATTGGAATCAGTCTATATGGGTTCTTTCCATATAGACTAATTCCAGACTAATGGTACTGGGCAAACTGGCCAGCAGTCATCAAGATGACAGCCAGAAATACTACCTATTCCACCAAAAGAAGCTTTCCATGTTGCACGGGCTGAGCTCCAGTGAAAGCCTGTGAATTAAATCCTGTTGCATTAACGTGACATTAATTTCAGGATTTTGCTGTGTGACAAATCCAGATTTGGGATTTCCGGTCTTTGTGTCTGTCTTAGGCAGCAAAATGAATTCAGCCCTTCTAATACTCCGTGTGCATTAGGTGAAGTAAATCCTCTCTCGGCAGTTATCTGAAGATACCTATTAAGCTCAAGGGAAAACAGCAGCTCAGGCACCAGAGCGCAGAGCCCATTGTCCTGTTGATGCAAAACTTGCTTCCTGTGCCTCAAAAGCTGTAAGTACAGCTTACAACACCAGCCATCAACAGGAAGAGTATCACAGATGGGAGAAGCACGTCTCAGGCTCCTGCTCTTGGTCTCCTGTGGATTCCCAGAGAGGACATGGGAGCAGGGAGAACTAGAAAGCAAATAAACACCTACCCCAAATCCAGGAGCATCTCCCACTGTCAAGGGCAAGTCCGGTCCCTTCAACACTGCTCCCAAAGGACCTACACTACGGCAGAGGGGTGGTACACCCTGCTTTGCCTATTGCTCTCCTAGGCCAGAATCTGCAGTCAGAATAGACAGACAAATCCTTCTCCCACAGAATAATGTATATAGCTTCCTTCATGCATATAGAGTTATCTCTTGTCACTAATACTATATAGAAGCATATAGCCCATTCTTGCAGCCCTACCTTTTCCAGGTAAGATAAACATAACATAAATAACATAAAGATATGGTATTCAACAGTAACAGAGGACATTAGCTTGAGATTAAATTATTTGCTGCCCAGGTGTCAGAGCAGACACATAGTTCACATAGATGATATCACAGAAATTGGACATCAGACTGACTGGGATTCTTGAGGCAGAGGGACTGTCCTGCAGGGCAGGGGGAGCTGCTACATGAAGGTTTGTAACCCAGAAAAACTGGGTTTTCCCAGTATAATAAAATATATTAAGCAGAAACTTGAAGGAGGAACAAAAGACATTTTAATAAGTCCAGGGAACATGGATAAGTTCCCCATGTTCTCCAGTAAGAACAGAAGGAGCTGTTTTCTTAATAGAACTGGTTCAAAAGGAAGTCAAGAGGCAGGGAAGGAGGACAAGCTTCCTGGATTGAGGGTCCAGCAGCTCTTTTCCATCACCTCTGCATTTCAGTGGTCAGACTGGTTCTCCTTGCAATAAGGGCCTTGGTTTTGATTTGGATCCACTTTTTCCATTTTATTGTTTCCCCTCTGCTTATCCTTCTACTGTCTTTCTCCTTGTTTTTATTGTAACTAACACTATTGTTCCAGTGTCATCCTGCCACCTCAGTCACGCTGGGAAGTGAAACAAGTTGCTTAATTGCAGTGCTGCATTCAGCAGGACGTGTCCCCTCCCTCACAGGAGGTTGCTCTTATTTGCCTTCCTCATTTACGTCTCAGCAGAGAGGACAAGAAGGGACATGTTGTTCCTCACTCTGCTGTCAAATGGTCCATGAAAATGGGTAGAGAGGGACACCTAGGGGAGCCCACATTGCTACGTCCTGGTCCCAAGCCTGTCAGCTCATGATCTTTCCATCCGTCTATATTCACTGCTGCACACAGATGCTCCTATGCAAACACAGACACTGAAGAATTAGCTAATATTTCAGGGTGCTTCAAAATAAGACACTTTAAAGAGACCTCATTCCTGAAACTGGTGAGCTCACAGCTTCAGAAAATGGGCACTGGCATGGTCCAGTTAGGGAACACAAGGGTGCACAGCAGGCTGCCTCATCTGTCCACTTCCTGGTGCTCCAGTATGAGCCTCTTGTCCCTGGGATAGCTGCTCACACCAAACAGTTGCAGTTTCTGAGCTGTCAGGTCCACATCTCTTTTTTTCTAACCTAATTAGGCCAGATTTATTTTTAACACTCCTCCTTACCATCCACTTCTGACTTCCATTCACCTACTGCTGAGTACGTGCTGCTCTTGCCAAAGCAAGTGTCTTTCAGCAGCTATCTCAGCCCCCCTGGAACTGTACCACCCTGCGGGAGATCGCACTTGCCACTGTTGTCCCTGCTATTAATTCCATGGCAGCACATGCTGTTCGTTTGCCTTGTTCAGTGCTCTCGTGTTAATAACTACAACCGGTTGTTCTTTTCTTTCATAACCATTACCGTTGCTGCCTGTTGTTGAAAATTCAGGGTTAATTACTCCCTAAAAAGTTTAGCAGAGCAATTTAGCTTTGCTTAGCCTGTTTGCTGATGTAGGCTCTAAATGTCTGCAGTCTATCACTGGTACAGATGTTCTTGGAGTTCAGTGTAATTGGCTTTTACTACAGCAAAAATAAGGGTTAGTCCAACTGGCAAGTCAGCTGCCTGCTTGTACACATACTGCTTGGGTTTCCATTGGATTTTGGGCAACCAACTGGGAGGAGAACTGCCGCAGTAACTTACTAGGTTCAATTCTATATCTTTGCAGCAGTGTGTGGCATAGCAGCTGCTACAGAAGCACTGGAGCACAGCATTTAAAAGGACATCATGGCAGCTGTGAAGAGTCCAGCAGTACAAGTAGGCTAACGGTGCTGGTGTGATCTATCACAGATACATCTTACTGAAGACTGACATGCCCATGACAAGACTTGGGTGATAATGGTCTCTGCTTCATGGAAAAAGTGAGGAAAAAGTTGCCAAGAAGCAGCACTAAAACTAATGATGCCTCTCCAGTCAGTTTTCTCTGGTCCAGCTGTCTCCTGTTTCCTGAAATTTTGAATCCAGGAGCTGTTACAGACAGAAGGCTTGGGATATATGCACTGCTCTCAGCTTCCAGGGAAGTGGATGGGAAGTGGGACCGCTTTCAGCAACAAGCTCCTTCTGACCATGCACTGGGAGTCCCCATCTCCTGATACCCAGAAGCAGAAGAAAGGCCATGTGCTGCCATCTGAGGAATGCTGGGGTTTTAGCATTGGCAAAACTGGACCCTGGAAACTCCACCCAGCTCTCTGACTTTACTTGCATTACACTCTTTGCAGTGGATTGAGGCTGAAAGGAGTGGGTGCATTGTGGTATTCTGCATTCATTTAAGCCTTCACAGCACAGGTCATCAATAGCCAGAGTGGCTGCTCTGGCCATTGCCAAGCAAGTGAAAGCAAGATGGTGGCTCTGACAGGCACTTTCTAAATCCAGCACAGCGCTGTCTTCATCTTTGGATGCCTGAGTCTCCTAAACATGCCGGGATATCCTACTGCTAAATTATGAGTGAAAAACAGTAATTGTTCCCTGACCTTCAGTTTCTTCATTGAGACTGTGCCACCAAACAATATTTTATGTCACTAGGAGACAGCAGGTGTAAATCAAATATCTGCTTGCTCCAGAATACCTAACAAGGGAGGAAATTACTTCCATCCATTAACATGGACAGATTTTAGTGAGGATTTTCTGCCTTCCAAATTCGGTTTTAAAACGCAGTTTCACTGCACAGGCAGGAGTCTGCCTGTTGGTTTCCAGCACAAGGGGCATTGCCCCACTTTGCCTGCAGTGCTGGCAAGAACAATGTGCTACTGTCGCCCATCTTCTAAATGCCTTTTTATGACTATGTAAATTAAAAACTGTAAGTAAAAAAGTCCAAGATAGATTTAGGTTCTGGGTTTCTCCAGAAGGAAATGTTATGGGTACCCTTTCTCTGTAAATTCTAATAAAATAAAATACAACATCTAATAAATTCTCAATCATAGAATCATAGAATAGTTAGGGTTAGAAAGGACCTCAAGATCATCTAGTTCCAACCCCTCTGCTATGAGCAGGGACACCTCCCACTATACCATGTCACCCAAGGCTATGTCCAACCCGGCCTTGAACACCGCCAGCGATGGGCATTCACAGCTTCCCTGGACAACACATTCCAGTGCCTCACCACCCTTACAGGAAAGAATTTCTTCCTCATATCCAATCTAAACTTCCCCTGTTTAA